>JAREIS010000773.1:0-51628 GCA_030060385.1 Muscicapa striata striata | reverse complement strand
TCTCACCTGTCTCTCACCTGTCTCTCACCTGTCTCTCACCTGTGTCACCTGTCCCTCCCCTGTCTCTCCCTGTCTCTCCCTGTCTCTCACCTGTCTCTCACCTGTCTCTCACCTGTCTCTCACCTGTCTCTCACCTGTCTCTCACCTGTGTCACCTGTCCCTCCCCTGTCTCTCCCCTGTCTCTCCCCTGTCTCTCACCTGTCTCACCTGTCTCTCCCCTGTCTCTCACCTGTCTCTCACCTGTCTCTCACCTGTGTCACCTGTCCCTCCCCTGTCTCTCCCCTGTCTCTCACCTGTCTGTCACCTGTCTCTCACCTGTCTCTCACCTGTTTCTCACCTGTCTCTCACCTGTCTCTCCCCTGTCTCTCACCTGTCTCTCCCTGTCTCTCCTGTCTCTCACCTGTCTCTCTCCCTGTCTCTCCCCTGTCTCTCCCCTGTCTCTCCCCTGTCTCTCACCTGTCCCTCACCTGTCTCTCACCTGTCTCTCACCTGTCTCTCACCTGTCTCTCACCTGTCTCTCCCCTGTCTCTCACCTGTCTCTCCCCTGTCTCTCACCTGTCTCTCACCTGTCTCTCACCTGTCTCACCTGTCTCTCCCCTGTCCCAGACCCCCCTACACCTGGCGGTGATCACGGGCCAGGTAACCCTGGTTCGCCTCCTGCTGGCGCACGGCGCGTCCCCGATGGCCCCCGGACCCGGCTGGGCCGCACCTGCGCTCACCTGGCCTGCGGCTCCCACCTGGGCGGGGGCAGGGCCTCGGCCGGGCCCCGCCCCCGGGTGCTGCGGGGAGCTGCTGCGGGCCGCCCCGACCTGCAGGCCCGCGACTACGAGGGTGAGGCTGGGGCCAAAACCTCTTTGTCCCCCAAATTCCCAAAATTCCCCAATTTTCCCAATTTCCCAGTTTTCCCCAAATTTCCCCTCAATTTTTCCCCATTTTCCCAATTTTCCCCAATTTTTCCCCAAATATTCCCCCAGTTTTATGGATTTTCCCCAATTTTTCCCCAATTTTTTTCCCCAAATTCCCCAATTTCCTCCAATTTTCCCAATTTGGATTTTCCCCCAATTTCCCCTCAATTCTTTATTTTCCCAATTTTCCCCAATTTTTCCCAATTTCCCCCAATTTTCCCAATTTTCCCCAATTTTCCCCAAATATTCCCCCAAGTTTTATGGATTTTCCCCCAAATTTTCCCAATTTTCCCCAAATTCCCCAATTTTCCCAATTTCGGGATTTTCCCCCAAATTTCCCCCATTTTTCCCTATTTTCCCCAATTTTTCCCGATTTTCCCAATTTTCCTCCAATTTTCCCCCAATTTTCCCCAAATTTTCCCAAATTATCCCCAATTCTCCCCAATGTTTCCCCCAAATTTCTGAATTCCCCAATTTTCCCAATTTTGTGGATTTCCCCCAATTTTCCCAATTCCCCAATTTTTTTCCCAATTTTTCCCAATTTTCCCCATTTTGTTCTCCATTTTTCCCAATTTATCCCCAATTTTTCCCAATTTTTCCCAATTTTTCCCCAATTTCCCCCCATTTTTTTCTCAATTTTTTCCAATTATCCCCCAATTTCCCCCAATTTTTCCCCAAGTTTTTCCCAAATTTTCCCCAATTTTTCCCCAAGTTTTTCCCAAATTTTCCCCAATTTTTCCCCAATTTTTCCCAATTTTTCCCAATTTTCCCTCAATTTATCCCAAATTTTTCCCAATTTTCCCCCAATTTTTCCTCAATTTTTCCCCAATTTTCCCCAATTTTTTCCAATTCCCCCCATTTTTCCCAATTTTTCTCAATTTTTCCCCAATTTTTTCCCAATTTTCCCCCAATTTCCCCCAAGTTTTTACCATTTTTTCCTCAATTTTTCCTCAATTTTGCCCCAATTTTTCCCCAATTTTTCTCCAATTTTTCCCCAAATTCCCCCCAATTCTCCCCCCAATTTTTCCTCCCAAATTTCCCAATTTCCCAATTTTCCCAATTTTGGGGTTTTTCCCCCCAAATCCCCCCCCAGGTCTGACCCCCCTGCACGTGGCCGTGGCCTCGGGGTCCCGCGAGAGCGTCCTGGCCCTGCTGGAGCACGGAGCCGACGTCGACGCCGTGGTGAGAGATTTGGGGCAAAAAACAGGGATTTTGGGAAATTCGGGAATTGGGGGAGGTGCTGGAATTTTTCGGGATTTTTTCAGAATTTTTGGGGGATTTTTTGGGATTTTTTCGGCATTTTTTTGGATTTTTTAGGGATTTTATTTGGATTTTTTTTTTAATTTCCGGGGAGTTTTGGAGGGGATTCGGAAAATTTTTTTTGAATTTTTGGGGAATTTGGGAAATTTGGGAATTGTGGGAGGTGCTGGAATTTTTCGGGATTTTTTCAGAATTTTTGGGATTTTTTTGGCATTTTTTTGGATTTTTTAGGGATTTTATTTGGATTTTTTTTTTAATTTCCGGGGAGTTTTGGGGGGGATTCGGAAAATTTTTTTTGAATTTTTGGGGAATTTGGGAAATTTGGGAATTGTGGGAGGTGCTGGAATTTTGGGGAATTTTTGGGGAATTTTTTTGATTTTTTGGGATTTTGGGGGATTTTTTTGGCATTTTTTGGATTTTTAGGGATTTTATTTGGATTTTTTTAATTTCCGGGAGTTTTGGGGGATTCGGAAATTTTTTTAATTTTTGGGAATTTGGGAAATTTGGGAATTGTGGGAGGTGCTGGAATTTTTCGGGATTTTTTCAGAATTTTTGGGGGATTTTTTGGGATTTTTTTGGCATTTTTTTGGATTTTTTTTTTATTTTTTAGGGATTTTATTTGGATTTTTTTTTTAATTTCCAGAGAGTTTTGGGGGATTCTGAAGAATTTTTTTAATTTTTGGGGAATTTGGCAAATTCAGGAATTGGGGAGGTGCTGGAATTTTCGGGATTTTTCAGAATTTTTGGGGATTTTTGGGATTTTTGGCCTTTTTGGCATTTTTGGATTTTTAGGGATTTTATTTGGATTTTTTTTTAATTTCCGGGAGTTTTGGGGGATTCGGAAAATTTTTTTTGAATTTTTGGGGAATTTGGGAAATTTGGGAATTGTGGGAGGTGCTGGAATTTTTTGGGGAATTTTTTGGGGAATTTTTGGGATTTTTTTTTTATTTTATTTGGATTTTTTTGGGATTTTTTAGAGATTTTATTCAGATTTTTTTTTTAATTTCTGGCGGATTTTGGGGGGATTCGGAATAAATTTTTTTGGAATTTTGGGGATTTTGGGAAATTTGGGGATTGTGGGAGGTGCTGGAATTTTGGGGAATTTTTGGGGAATTTTTTGGGGATTTTTTGGGATTTTTTGGGGATTTTTTTGGGATTTTTTGGGATTTTTTGGGGGACTTTTGGGAATTTTTTTATTTTTTAGGGATTTTATTTGGATTTTTTTTTTTTTTTTTTTAATTTCCGGGGAGTTTTGGGGAAATTCGGAAAATTTTTTTTGGAATTTTGGGGAAATTTTGGAATCGGGGGATTTTGGGAGGTGCTGGAATTTTTGGGAAAATTTTGGGGAATTTTTGGGGAAAATTTGGGTGAATTTTTTGGGATTTTTGGGGGTTTTTTTAGGGATTTTATTTGGATTTTTTTTTAAATTTCCGGAGGGTTTTGGGGGGGATTCAGAAGAATTTTTTTGGAATTTTGGGGGAAAATTTTGGAATTTGGGAATTTTGGGAGGTGCTGGAATTTTGGAGAATTTTGGGGGAAATTTTGGGGAAAATTTGGGGAATTTTTGGGGATTTTTTGGGGAATTTTGGGGTTCTGGGGATTTTCAAGGCCCCTGAAAATTTTGGGGGGTTTTTGGGGGTCCCTGACCCCGATTTTGGGGGGAATTTTGGGGAAATTTTGGGGAATTTTGGGGCGATTTTTGTGGGAATTTTGGTGAGGATTTTGGGGGATTTTTGGGCGATTTTGGGGCAATTTTCGTGGGAATTTTTGGGAATTTTTGGGAATTTTGGGGTCCCAGGGATTTTCAAGGACCCTGAAAATTTTGGGAATTGTCCCGAGTGGAATTTTGGGGGTCCCTGACTCAAATTTTGGGGAAGGATTTTGGGGGAATTTTTGGGCAATTTTGGGGAGGATTTGGGCGATTTTGGGGCGATTTTCGTGGGAATTTTTGGGAATTTTTGGGAATTTTGGGGTCCCAGGGATTTTCAAGGACCCTGAAAATTTTGGGGGGATTTTGGGGGTCCCTGAGCCCGATTTTGGGGGAATTTTGGGGAGGATTTTGGAGGATTTTTGGGCAATTTTGGGGCGATTTTCGTGGGAATTTTTGGGAATTTTGGGGTCCCCGGGGTTTTCAAGGACCCTGAAAATTTTGGGGGGATTTTGGGGGGTCCCTGAAGCCGATTTTGGGGGATTTTGGGGGGTTTCAGGACATCAAGAGCGGGCGCTCGCCGCTGCTGCACGCGGTGGAAAACAACAGCCTGGAAATGGCCGAGCTGCTGCTGCAGGTGAGAAACTGGGGGAAATTCGGGGATTTTGGGGAATTTTGGGAATTTTGGGGGAATTTTGGGGGGTTTGGGGAAAATTTTGGGGGGATTTTGGGGGATTTTTGGAAGATTTTGGGGGAATTTTGGGGGATTTTGGGGGATTTTTCTGGTGGATTTTGGGGGGATTTGGGGGGATTTTGGGAAATTTGGGGGATTTTGGGGAGATTTTTGGGAATTTTGGGGGGTTTGGGGAAAATTTTGGGGGGATTTTGGGGGATTTAGGGGGATTTTTGGAGGATTTGGGGGGAATTTTGGGATTTTTTGGGGGATTTTTGGGGAATTTTGGGGGATTTTTGGAGGATTTTGGGGGATTTTTTGGATTTTGGGGTGATTTTTGGGGTGATTTTTGGGGTGATTTTGGGGTGATTTTGGGGTGATTTTGGGGTGATTTTTCGGGTGATTTTGGGGTGATTTTGGGGTGATTTTTGGGGTGATTTTTTGGGTTTTTTGGGCTCCAATCTCTCCCCGGGGGGTTTTGGCCTATCCCTGTTCCAATTTTGGGGTTCCCGCTCAATTCCGGGGTTCCCCTCACCCCAAATTTGGGGGTTCCCGTGCAAATTTTGGGGTGTTTTGTGTTTGTTTGGGGGTGATTTTGGGGTGATTTTGGGGTGATTTTGGGGTGATTTTGGGGTGATTTTGGGGTGATTTAACCTGCACAACGACACCGCCACAGGCGTGGCCAGCGCCCAGGTGAGACACCCCCGGGGAGGGAGGAGAAAATCTGGGGGTTTGGGGGATTTTGGGGATTAAATGGGATTTTTGGGGATTTTTTGGGGTTTAAATTGGATTTTTTGGGGATTTTTTGGGGTTTAAATTGGATTTTTTGGGGATTTTGGGGCATTTTTGGGGGATTTTGGGTCCCAAATTTGTGGCTCTGAACGCTCAGGTGAGTCCAGGTGAGCAGGGGAGAAAATTTGGGGGATTTTGGGATGATTTTGGGCCGACTGCAGCCTCAGGAACCTGCACAACGACACCGCCGCGGGCGTGGCCGCCAGCGCCCAGGTGAGACACCCCCGGGGGGAGGGGAGAAAATCTGGGGGTTTGGGGGGGATTTTGGGGGATTTGGAGCGATTTTGAGGGGATTAAATGGGATTTTTGGGGATTTTTTGGGGTTTAAATGGGATTTTTTGGGGATTTTTTTGGCATTTAAAGAGGATTTAAAGGGGATTTTGGGGGATTTGGGCGTGGCTGTGAGAGCTCAGGTGAGTCTCGGGGCAGGGGGATTTTGGGGGATTTGGAGCGATTTTTGGGGTTTAAATGGGATTTTTTGGGGATTTTTTGGGGTTTAAATTGGATTTAAAGGGCATTTTTGGAGGATTTTGGGTCTCAAATCTGCAGCTCTGAACGCTCAGGTGAGTCCAGGTGAGCAGGGGAGAAATTTGGGGAAAATTTGGGGGATTTTGGGGAGATTTGGGGCATTTAAAGGGGATTTTGGGCCGACTGCGGCCTCAGGAACCTGCACAACGACACCGCCGCGGGCGTGGCCGCCAGCGCCCAGGTGAGACACCCCCGGGGGGAGGGGAGAAAATCTGGGGGGGTTTGGGGAAAATTTGGGGGGACTTGGAGCGATTTTGGGGGGAGTTACGGCGTTAAAATGATATTTAAAGGGGATTTTGGGGGATTTTGGGGATTCTGGGTCCACTTTTGGGGATTTTGAGGGAATTTCAGTCAGATTTGGGATCCAAATTTTGGGATTTTTGGTCGGGATTTGGCGATTTTGGGTCAGATTTGGGGGATTTTTGGGATTTTGGGGATTTTGGGCGTGTCTGATCCTGCCCCTCCCCCACAGGTGATCGACATCCTACGGGGAAAAGCCTCGAGACCCCCCCAGGACCCCCCAAATTCCTCCCGGGACCCCCCCCACGGTGAGCCCCAAATTTGGGGGGTCCTGGGGTGCGAATTCCAGAATTTTGGGGGGGAAATTCCCAAATTTTGGCGGTTGTGGGGTGGGAATTCCAAAATTTTGGGGGGTCCTGGGGTGGGAATTCCTAAATTTTGGGGGGTCCTGAGGGTGGGAATTCTCAAATTTTGGGGGGTCCTGGGGGTCGAAGTTCCCAAATTTTGAGGAAAAATCCCCCAATTTTGGCACTTTTGGCCCCGCCCCTTTCCAGGCAGCTGCTCGGATTCCACACCTGCTTCCGGTTTTTCAGCCAATGGCGCTGAGGAGGCGGGGCCTCGAGACCAGCCAATAGGGACTCAGGAAAGAGCTGTCAATCAAAGCAACGCGGACCAATCAGAAGCGGCCGCGGGGAGGCTCCGCCCACGCGGGGGGCGGAGCCAGAGCAGCATTAACGGCGCTCCGCCAGGGGGCGCCAACGCGGGGAAGGCGTGAGGGGAAATAATAAAAAAATAAATGTTACGTGGAAAATGGAAGTGGGATGGACTGGGATGGACTGGGAGGGACTGGGAGGGGATTGGGAGGCACTGGGAGGGACTGGGATGGACTGGGAGCGGATTGGGAGGGACTGGGATGGACTGGGATTTATTGGGCTGAACTGGGCCAAACTGGGATTCACAGGGATGGACAGGGAGGATGATCTGGGATTTGTTTGGATGGACTGGGAGGTTACTGGGATAAACTGAGCCAAACTGGGATGAACTGGGAGGTTACCGGGCTGACCTGGGCCAAGCTGGGATTCACCGGGATGGACTGGGAGGTTACTGGGCTGAACTGGGAGCTCCGGGCAGGCCTCCTCAACCGCGCATGCGCGGAGCTACACACTGACGTCATCACGCAGCGCCCGCCGCGCCGCGCTCTACGTGCTGACGTCACTTCCGCTGCGCTCCGTCACGATGGAGGAGCTTGGGCTGCTCGCGGAGAAGCCGCAGGTGCGGGGGGAGAGACCCGGGGGGGTCCCCAAACCTCGGGAGGATCCCCAAAACCTGCGGGTGGGGGTGGGGAACTGGGAGAGCCCCTAAAAATCCCCCAAAACCCCAGAAGGGACCCGCGGGGGGGGGCGGAAGGGCGCGCGGCCGCTTTTTGTGTGCCCCCCCCGCTTTTCCAGGCCCCGCCCACTTCCGGGTTTGGCCACGCCCCTTTTTGGACGTTCCCACTTGGAGGGGGGAAGGGGGAAGAGCGACCCCCATCCCAAAATGGCGGTGGGACCCCCTAGGGGCCCCTCCCCCGATTTTTGGGACGTCCCCCCCAATTTTTGGGTCCCTCCCCCCTCTCCTAGGACCCCTCCCCCATTTTTAGGGCCCGATTTTTGGGGTCCCTCCCCCAATTTTTGGGTGCTCCCACCCCCCCTTCACCTGTGGGTGCCTCTCCGCCGTCTTTGGGTGTCCCCTCACCTGTCCTTCACCTGTCTCACACTTTTCTCTTACCTGCCCCTCACCTGTTCCATCCATCCCTCACCTGTCCTCTCTCACCTGTCCTGTCTCACCTGTCCTGTCTCTCACCTGTCTCTCACCTGTCTCTCACCTGTCTCACCTGTCTCACCTGTCCATATCTCACCTGTCCATATCTCACCTGTTCAATCTCACCTGTCTCACCTGTCCCTGTCTCACCTGTCCATGTCTCACCTGTCCATGTCTCACCTGTCCCTGTCTCACCTGTGTCTCACCTGTCCCAGGACGATGTCCCAGCCTCGGCTGCCCCCCGGCCCCTCCCCGGCCTCTCCTTCCTGGTGCCAGAGCCTGAGGACCTGGAGGACCTGTACAGCAGGTACAAGGTGAGTGACACACCTGGGGACTCACCTGGGACAGGTGAGGGGGGTTATGGTACCTGTACAGCAGGTACAAGGTGAGTGACACACCTGGGGACTCACCTGGGACAGGTGAGGGGGGTTATGGTACCTGTACAGCAGGTACAAGGTGAGTGACACACCTGGGGACTCACCTGGGACAGGTGAGGGGGTTATGGTACCTGTACAACAGGTACAAGGTGAGTGACACACCTGGGCACACCTGGAGGTGCAGGAGGAGCTCAGCCCTGCTTTGTGCCCTGTGTCCCATAGCTCAGGTGTTTTACCTGTCCCAGGTGTGATTTACCTGTCCCAGGTGTATTTACCTGTCCCAGGTGTATTTACCTGTCTCAGGTGTGTTTCTCACCTGTCTCACCTGCAGAAGCTGCAGCAGGAGCTGGAGTTCCTGGAGGTGCAGGAGGAGCTCAGCCCCGCCCTGTGCCCCGTGTCCCATAGCTCAGGTGTTTTACCTGTCCCAGGTGTATTTACCTGTCCCAGGTGTATTTACCTGTCCCAGGTGTGATTCTCACCTGTCCCAGGTGTGTTTCTCACCTGCAGAAGCTGCAGCAGGAGCTGGAGTTCCTGGAGGTGCAGGAGGAGCTCAGCCCCGCCCTGTGCCCCGTGTCCCATAGCTCAGGTGTTTTACCTGTCCCAGGTGTATTTACCTGTCCCAGGTGTATTTACCTGTCCCAGGTGTGTTTCTCACCTGTCCCAGGTGTGTTTCTCACCTGTCTCACCTGCAGAAGCTGCAGCAGGAGCTGGAGTTCCTGGAGGTGCAGGAGGAGCTCAGCCCCGCCCTGTGCCCCGTGTCCCATAGCTCAGGTGTTTTACCTGTCCCAGGTGTATTTACCTGTCCCAGGTGTGATTTACCTGTCCCAGGTGTATTTACCTGTCCCAGGTGTGTTTCTCACCTGTCTCACCTGCAGAAGCTGCAGCAGGAGCTGGAGTTCCTGGAGGTGCAGGAGGAGTACATCAAGGACGAGCAGCGGAACCTCAAGAAGGAATTCCTGCACGCGCAGGAGGAGGTGAAGCGCATCCAGAGCATCCCGCTGGTCATCGGGCAGTTCCTGGAGGCCGTGGACCAGAACACGGCCATCGTGGGCTCCACCACAGGTGAGGCACACCTGGATACACCTGGGGACACCTGGGTACACCCAAAATACACCTGGGTACACCTGGGGACACCTGGGACAGGTGGGGCCATGGGTCAGCCGTGTCCCGCTGGTCATCGGGCAGTTCCTGGAGGCCGTGGACCAGAACACGGCCATCGTGGGCTCAACTACAGGTGAGATACACCTGGGGACACCTGGGGACACCTGGGGATACCTGGGATACACCTAAGTACACCTGGGGACACCTGGGACAGGTGGGACATGGGTCAGCCGTGTCCCGCTGGTCATCGGCCAGTTCCTGGAGGCCGTGGACCAGAACACGGCCATCGTGGGCTCCACCACAGGTGAGGCACACCTGGATACACCTGGGTACACCTGGGTACACCCAAAATACACCTGGGTACACCTGGGGACACCTGGGTACACCTGGGATACTCACTCAGGTGTATCCCAGGCTCACTCAGGTGTATCCCAGTCTCACCCAGGTGTATCTGAGTCTCACCCAGGTGTATCCCAGTCTCACCCAGGTGTATCTGAGTCTCACCCAGGTGTATCCCAGTCTCACCCAGGTGTATCTGAGTCTCACCCAGGTGTATCTGAGTCTCACCCAGGTGTATCTGAGTCTCACCCAGGTGTATCCCAGTCTCACCCAGGTGTATCCCAGTCTCACCCAGGTGTATCCCAGTCTCACCCAGGTGTATCTGAGTCTCACCCAGGTGTATCTGAGTCTCACCCAGGTCTCTCACCCAGGTGTGTCCCAGTCTCACCCAGGTGTATCCCAGTCTCACCCAGGTGTATCCCAGTCTCACCCAGGTGTATCTCTCACCCAGAGTCTCACCCAGGTGTATCCCAGTCTCACCCAGGTGTATCTGAGTCTCACCCAGGTGTATCTGAGTCTCACCCAGGTGTATCTGAGTCTCACCCAGGTGTATCCCAGTCTCACCCAGGTGTATCCCAGTCTCACCCAGGTGTATCCCAGTCTCACCCAGGTGTATCCCAGTCTCACCCAGGTGTATCCCAGTCTCACCCAGGTGTATCCCAGTCTCACCCAGGTGTATCTGAGTCTCACCCAGGTGTATCCCAGGCTCACCCAGGTGTATCCCAGGCTCACCCAGGTGTGTCCCAGGTGAGCCCCAGTCTCACCCAGGTGTGTCTCCGCAGGTTCCAACTACTACGTGCGCATCCTGAGCACCATCGACCGCGAGCTGCTCAAGCCCAACGCGTCGGTGGCGCTGCACAAGCACAGCAACGCCCTGGTGGACGTGCTGCCCCCCGAGGCCGACAGCAGCATCATGATGCTCACCTCAGGTGAGCGCACCTGGGCACACCTGGCGGGGAGGAGACGGGGCTGGGGGCAGGAAAAACGGGGGTTGGGGGAGGAAAAATGGGGTTTGGGGGCTGAAAAATGGAATTTGGGATCCCAAAATTGGTGGTTTTTGGGGTCATGGAAGGTCAAGTGGGGTTGTCAGGATTTACCTGTGCACACCTGGGCACACCTGGCGGGGAGGAGACGGGTCCGGGGGCAGGAAAACGGGGGTTGGGGAGGAAAAACGGGGTTTGGGGGCTGAAAAATGGAATTTGGGGTCATGCAAGGTCAAGTGGGGTCGTCTTGGGGTCACCAGGATTTACCTGGGCACACCTGGCTGCACCTGGCGGGGAGGAAACGGGGCTCGGGGGAGGAAAAATGGGGTTTGGGGGTGAAAAAATGGAATTTTGGGGAGAAAAAATGGAGTTTGGGGTCATGGAAGGTCAAGTGGGGTCATCTCGGGGTGTCAGGATTTACCTGTGCTTGGTCTCAGTTGGTCCCAGTTGACCTGAGCTGATCCCAGTTGATCCCAGTTGGTCCCAGTTGGTCCCAGTTGACCTGAACTGGTTCCATTTAGTCCCAGTTGGTCCCAGTTCATCCCAGTTGGTCCCACTTGGTTTCTGTTGGTCTCAGTTGTCCAGAATTGGTCCCAGTCCATCCCAGTCCATCCCAGTCCATCCCAGTCCATCCCAGTGTCCCCCCAGACCAGAAGCTGGACGTGGTGGTCACTCCATGGTCACTCTGTGGTCACTCTGTGGTCACTCCATGGTCACTCTGTGGTCACTGTCACTCTATGGTCACTGTTTGTCACTCTGTGGTCACTGTTGGTCACTCTGTGGTCACTCCATGGTCACTCCGTGGTCACTCCGTGGTCACTCTGGGGTCACTCTGTGGTCACTGCTGGCCACTCAGTGGTCACTCTGGGGTCACTCAGTGGTCACTCTGGGGTCACTCTGGGGTCACTGTTGGTCACTCCATGGTCACTCAGTGGTCACTCAGTGGTCACTCAGTGGTCACTCTGTCCCCAGACCAGAAGCCGGATGTTGTGTACGCTGACATCGGCGGGATGGACATCCAGAAGCAGGAGGTGCGCGAGGCCGTGGAGCTGCCGCTGACGCACTTCGAGCTCTACAAACAGGTGAGGGACAGGTGAGAGACAGGTGAGGGACAGGTGAGAGACAGGGGAGAGACAGGGGAGACAGGTGAGAGACAGGGGAGGGACAGGGGAGAGACAGGTGAGAGACAGGGGAGAGACAGGTGAGACAGGTGAGACAGATGAGAGACAGGTGAGAGACAGGGGAGAGACAGGTGAGAGACAGGTGAGGGACAGGTGAGAGACAGGTGAGAGACAGGTGAGAGACAGGGGAGAGACAGGGGAGAGACAGGTGAGAGACAGGGGAGGGACAGGGGAGGGACAGGTGAGAGACAGGAGAGACAGGTGAGGGACAGGTGAGAGACAGGGGAGAGACAGGTGAGAGACAGGTGAGAGACAGGTGAGGGACAGGTGAGAGACAGGTGAGAGACAGGTGAGAGACAGGGGAGAGACAGGGGAGAGACAGGTGAGAGACAGGTGAGAGATGGGTGAGACAGGTGAGACAGATGAGAGACAGGTGACACAGGTGAGACACGGGTGAGATACAGGTGAGACAGAGGTGAGAGGTGAGCTCAGGGTCCCTCAGGTGAGCTCAGGTGAACTCAGGTGAGGCTCGGGTGAGACACAGGTGATTTCAGGTGAACTCAGGTGAGCTCAGGTGAGATCCAGGTGCTCTCAGGTGAGTTCAGGTGCTCTCAGGTGCTCTCAGGTGTTCTCAGGTGGCCTCACCTTTGTCCCCCCAGATCGGCATCGACCCCCCGCGGGGGGTGCTGATGTACGGCCCCCCCGGCTGCGGCAAGACCATGCTGGCCAAGGCGGTGGCACACCACACCACAGGTGAGACACACCTGGGACAGGTGAGACACACCTGGGCACAGCTGGGACACAGCTGGGGGAAACCTGGGACTGCTGGGGACACACCTGGGACACACCTGGGACAGCCGGGACACAGCTGGGACATGCCTGGGACACACCTGGGACACACCTGGGACAGCTGGGACACAGCTGGGACATGCCTGGGACACACCTGGGACACACCTGGGTGGGGTTTATGGGGTTCCTGGTTCTCCCCATGGATTCCCACTGGGATTTTGGGGTTCCTGGTCCCTTTTTGGGGTTCCTGGTGCCATTTTGGGGTTCCTGGTTTTCCCCATGGATTCCCACTGGGATTTTGGGGTTCCTGGTCCCTTTTTGGGGTTCCTGCTCCCATTTTGGGGTTCCTGGTTTTCCCCATGGATTCCCACTGGGATTTTGGGGTTCCTGGTCCCTTTTTGGGGTTCCTGCTCCCATTTTGGATTTTTTGGGGTGGCCCCCAGCCGCCTTCATCCACATGCTGAGCTCAAAAGCACCACAGGGTCCCAGGGGGATTTTTGGGGTTCCTGGTTCCCTCCATGGATTCCCACTGGAATTTTGGGGTTCCTGATCCCATTTTGGGGTTCCTGCTCCCATTTTGGATTTTTTGGGGTGCCCCCCAGCCGCCTTCATCCGCATGCTGGGCTCGGAGTTCGTGCAGAAGCACCGCGGGGTCCCCCTGGGATTTTTGGGGTTCCTGGTTCTCCCCATGGATTCCCACTGGGATTTTTGGGGTTCCTGGTCCCTTTTTGGGGTTCCTGGTCCCTTTTTGGGGTTCCTGGTGCCATTTTGGATGTTTTGGGGTGCCTCCCAGCCGCCTTCATCCGCGTGGTGGGCTCGGAGTTCGTGCAGAAGTACCTGGGCGAGGGGCCGCGCATGGTGCGCGACGTGTTCCGCCTGGCCAAGGAGAACGCGCCCGCCATCATCTTCATCGACGAGATCGACGCCATCGCCACCAAGCGCTTCGACGCCCAGACCGGGGGTGGGTCGGGGGGGGGGAACCCCCAAATTGGGGAGGGGGCTTGGTCAGGGTGGGGTTTGGGGTGATTTGGGTGGGGTTTGGGTGGGGTTTGGGTGGTTTTTGGGGGTGAGGAAGGTTGTGGATGAAGGTGAGAAGCCCAAAGTTGGCAGTTTGGGAGCCCAGGTTGGAGGTGAGGAGTTGGGACCCCCAAATTTGGGGAGGGGGCTTGGTTAGGGTGGAGTCTGGGGTGTTTTGGGTGAGGTTTGGGTGGAATTTGGGTGGAATTTTGGGGAGTTTTTGGGGTTGAGGAACGTTCTGGAGAACCCAGGGGTGAAGATCAAAGCAGGATTTGGGGAGCCCAAAGCAGAATGAGGGACCCCAAATTTGGGGAGGGGGCTTGGTTAGGATGGAGTTTGGGGTGTTTTGGGTGAGGTTTGGGTGGAATTTGGGTGGAATTTGGGGGGTTTTGGGCAGAATTTGGGTGAAATTTGAGGTGTTCTGGGCAGAATTCGGGGATTTTTGGGTGGAATTTGGGGGGTTTTGGTTTAAATTTGGGGGGTTTTGGGTGAAATTTGGGGTGATTTGGGTGGAATTTGGGGTGATTTTGGGGGTTTTGGGTGGAATTTGGGGTGATTTTGGGTGGAATTTGGGGCTTTTTTGGTTGGGGATTTTTGGGTGGAATTTGGGGATTTTTGGAGGAAATTTGGGGTGATTTTGGGTGGAATTTGGGGATTTTTTGGTTGGGGATTTTTGGGTGGAATTTGGGGATTTTAGGAGGAAATTTGGGGGGTTTTGGGTGAAATTTGGGGTGATTTGGGTGGAATTTGGGGTGATTTTGGGGGTTTTGGGTGGAATTTGGGGATTTTTGGGTGGAATTTGGGGTTGAGGAACCTTCTGGAGCACCTGGGTGTGCAGCCCCAGGTGAGCTCTGGGCTCACCTGGACGGGATTTGGGCTTTTGGGTGGTGCCGGAGCCGAATTTCCCAGAATTCCCAGAATTCCCCAAATTTTCCCCAAATCCCAAATTTCCCCGAAATCCCCCCAAAATTCCCGTTTCCCTCCCGCAGCCGACCGGGAGGTGCAGCGGATCCTGCTGGAGCTGCTCAACCAGATGGACGGGTTCGACCAGAACGTCAACGTCAAGGTGAGCACAGGTGTGCCCAGGTGGGACCAGGTGTGCCCAGGTGTGCCCAGGTGACCTCAGTCACCAACCCTGGGCACACCTGGATCTGGAGTTTTGGGTTTTTTTGGGGATCCAGGTGTGCCCAGGTGTGCCCAGGTGATCACGGCCACCAACCCTGGGCACACCTGGATCTGGAGTTTTGGGTTTTTTTGGGGATCCAGGTGTCCTCAGGTGATCATGGCCACGAACTGGGCACACCTGGGCACACCTGGATCAGCAATTCCCAGGGTTTTATCAGGGTTTTATGGCTCGGGTGTCCCTCACCTGTGCCCAGGTGTGTCCCTGACCCCTCCCCCTCACTTGTCCCCAGGTGATCATGGCCACGAACTGAGCACACCTGAGCACACCTGGGCACACCTGGATCAGGAATTCCCAGGGTTTTACAGAGATTTGATGGCTCTGGGGTGTCTCACCTGTGCCCAGGTGTGTCCCTGACCCCTCCCCCACCTCACCTGTCCGCAGGTGATCATGGCCACGAACCGGGCGGACACGCTGGACCCGGCGCTGCTCCGGCCGGGCCGCCTGGACCGCAAGATCGAGTTCCCGCTGCCCGACCGGCGCCAGAAGCGCCTCATCTTCTCCACCATCACCGGCAAGATGAACCTGAGCGAGGAGGTGGATCTGGAGGATTGTATCCGCACACCTGGGCACACCTGGGCACACCTGGGAGCACCTGGGGGCACCTGGGATACACCTGGGAGCACCTGGGCGCACGCACCTGGGGGCACCTGGGAGCACCTGGGGGCACCTGGGGGCACCTGGGCGCACCTGGGGGCACCTGGGATACACCTGGGAGCACCTGGGCGGGACACCTGGACCTGGGGGCACCTGGGAGCACCTGGGGGCACCTGGGGGCACCTGGGAGCACCTGGGGGCACCTGGGGGCACCTGGGCGCACCTGGGGGCACCTGGGATACACCTGGGATACACCTGGGATACACCTGGGATACACCTGGGATACACCTGGAGACACCTGGGATACACCTGGGAGCACCTGGGGGCACCTGGGCACACCTGGGTGCACCTGGGGACACCTGGGATACACCTGGGAGCACCTGGGGGCACCTGGGGACACCTGGGATACACCTGGGCACACCTGGGGACACCTGGGCACACCTGGGGACACCTGGGAATACAACTGGGGGCACCTGGGGGAGATTGGGACACACCTGGGTGCACCTGGGCAGTTTCCTTGACCCCTGACCCAGACGTGGCGCGGCCGGACAAGATCTCGGGGGCCGACATCAACTCCATCTGCCAGGAGGTGAGACACACCTGGCACAGGTGTGGGACAGGGCTGGGCACACCTGGGACAGGTGTGAGATACACCTGGGCACCTGAGCATACCTGGGACAGGCGTGGGACACGGCTGGGCACACCTGGGACAGGTGTGAGATACACCTGGGCACACCTGAGCATACCTGGCACAGGTGTGGGACACGGCTGGGCACACCTGGGACACATGTGACACAGGTGTGGCTGTAGGTGACACAGGTGTGGCTGTAGCTCAGTGCAGGTGACACAGGTGTATCTGTAGGTGGCACAGGTGTATCTGTAGGTGACACAGGTGTATCTGTAGGTGGCACAGGTGTATCTGTAGGTGACACAGGTGAGCTGGGGGGTGGCACAGGTGACACAGGTGACACTCAGATGCGTCCCCAGGGTGGCATGCTGGCCGTCAGGGAGAACAGGTGTTGGCACAGGTGACACAGGTGTGGCTGTAGCTCAGTGCAGGTGACACAGGTGTATCTGTAGGTGGCACAGGTGTATCTGTAGGTGACACAGGTGACACAGGTGTGGCTGTAGCTCAGTGCAGGTGACACAGGTGAGCCGGGGGGTGGCACAGGTGACACAGGTGACACTCAGGTGTGTCCCCAGGGTGGCATGCTGGCCGTCAGGGAGAACAGGTACATCGTGCTGGCCAAGGATTTCGAGAAGGCGTACAAAACCGTCATCAAGAAGGACGAGCAGGAGCACGAGTTCTACAAGTGACACCTGGGGACACCTGGGGACACCGGGGGACACCTGGGGGACACCTGGGGACACCTGGGGACACCAGCAGGAGCTGGGGACAGCCCTGGGGACGTTGGAATAAAGCTGAGACCGAACCGAGAGCGTTGGAGCTTTTCTGGGGACACTGGGAAGGGACCTGGGGACACTTTGGGGACACTGGGAGGGACTTGGGGACGCTTTGGGGACACTGGGAGGGACACAGGGACAGAGCTGAGGACAGTGGGACACCCTTGGGGACACTGGGAGGGACTTGGGGACACCCTTAGGGACACTGGGGTGGATTTGGGGACATCACTGGGGACACTGGGAGGGACACAAGGACAGAGTTGGGGACATGGGGACAATGTGGGGAACACTGGGATGGCCTTGGGGACACTCGTGGGAATTTGGGGACACCA
The DNA here is from genome assembly GCA_030060385.1 of Muscicapa striata striata. Lineage (NCBI taxonomy): Eukaryota > Metazoa > Chordata > Aves > Passeriformes > Muscicapidae > Muscicapa > Muscicapa striata. The sequence continues at coordinate 34,539 of JAREIS010000773.1, read as the reverse complement.
GGAAGGACTTTGGGGACAGAGCTGGGGACAATGGGATGGCCTTGGGGACACCGGGAGGGGCCTGGGGACATGGCTGGGGACAGGGGGACATCCTTGGGGACACTGGGACACTCCTGGGGATGGACTTGGGGACAGCAGGAGGGACATGGGGACACTCATGGGGACATGGGGGTGGCCTTGGGGACACTGGGACACCACTGGGGACACTGGGAGGGACACGGGGACACTGGGATGGCCTTGGGGACACTTTGGGGACAAAGGCGTCGCCGAAAAGGACGAGCAGGAGCTCGAGTTCCTCAAGGGACACCTCGGGGACACCTTGGGGACACCTTGGGGACACCTGGACGCTTTTTGAGGCCACCAGGACACAGCGACACCCTCGGCGTGGCCTTGGGGACATCGCGACCTTTTTTGGTGACACGGGGGGGGGGGAAATTTCCATGTTAGTGTTAAACCACGCCCACACAATGACGTCATCCCGCCGGTCCCGCCCCCCCCTCGGGCGCCGCAGTGCGCCGGGAGCGAGCGGAGCCGAAAAGAGACGGAAAGAGCCGAAGAGGAGCCGAAAACACCCGAATAGCGGGAACGGAGCGGTACCGAAAAGAGCCGAAGCAGAACCGAAGCGGAGCCGAACCGGACCCTCAGGAGGGTCCGGCCATGCCTTGAAGCGGCTCCTCAGAGCCGACCCGGGCTCTTCCTCCTCATCCTCCTCATCCTCCTCCTCCTCCTGCGGCGGGGGAGGGGCCCATGGGCCGGGCAGGGGGCTGAGGGGGCCCGGAGCCGCTGAACTGGGCCCAAACTGGGCTGAACTGGACTTAACTAGGCCGGAGAAATCAGAACCGGGCCCAAAAGAGACGAACTTGTGCGGAAAGAGCCGAAGAGCGGAATAAACGAAGTAAGGCGGGAGCTGTACGGAAAGAACCGAACCGGGCCGGAGAGAACCGTAGCGGACCGGAAATAGCATAACTGGGCCGGAAGTAAGCGAAGCGGATCGGAAATAGAGCGAAGGAGTCCGGGGACGGTCGGAAAGAGCCGAACCGGGTCGGAGAGAGTCGACCTGGTTCGGAGAGAGCCGAAGGTGTCCGGAAATTGCCGAAGTGCCGCCATGTTGCTGTCGTTGCTCCTCGGGCTCCTCGAGGGTGAGTTCGGGACCCCCCGAATGTCACCTGGGACCCCCGAAAATGTCCCCAAATGTCACTTGGGACCCCAAAAATGTCCCCAAAAAGTCCCCAAATGTCACCTGGGACCCCAAAAATGTCCCCAAAAAGTCCCCAAAATATCCCTGGGACCCCAAAAATGTCCCCAAAAAGTCCCCAGATGTCACCTGGGACCCCAAAAATGTCCCCAAATGTCACCTGGGACCCCAAAAAGTCCCCAAAATATCCCTGGGACCCCAAAAATATCACCAAAAAGTCCCCAAATGTCACCTAGGACCCCCAAAAATGTTCCCAAATGTCACCTGGGACCCCGAAAATGTCCCCAAATGTCACCTGGGACCCCAAAAAGTCCCCAAAATATCCCTGGGACCCAAAAATATCACCAAAAAGTCCCCAAATGTCACCTAGGACCCCCAAAAATGTCCCCAAAAGTCATTTGGGACCCCAAAAATATCCCCAAATTTTACTTAGTACCCCAAAAATGTCCCCAAAAGTCACCTGGGACCCCAAAAATGTCCAAATGGGCCAATTTTGGTTCAATTCTGGTTTAATTTTGGTTCAATTTTGAGTCAATTTTGGTTCAATTCTGGTTCAATTTTGGGGCTTTTTGGGCTGAATTTTGATGAATTTTTGGCAAATTCTTTGGGAATTTGGGACAACTTTTTTTTGGAATTTAGGGATTTTTTTTGGAATTTCAAAATCCCTGATCCCACCCCCCCCCCCTCCCCCCATTTTGGGGGTCTTGAGGGTGAATTTTGGGAGCATTTTGGGGAATTTTGGGGCCATTTTGGGATGGATTTGGGGTCAATTTTGGTGAAATTTGGAGCAATTTTTCTGGGAATTTTGTGATTTTTTTTTGGAATTTTGGGAATTCCTCATCCCTCTGTTCCCCCTCCCCAATTTTAAGTCCTGACTGAAGATTTTGGGGTTTTTTTGGGTCCATTTTGGGTCAATTACAACAATTTTGGGGTGAATTTTTGTGAATTTTGGTCAAATTTCAACAGATTTTTTGGGAATTTCAGGATTTTTTGGGCAAATTCAGGAATTTTGGGAATCCTGACCCCCCCTTTTCCCTCTCCCCATTTTTGGGAGCCCTGGCTGAAGAATTTGGGTCTATTTTGCTTCCAATTTGGGTGGAATTTAATAATTTTTGTGCCAATTTTCGCCCAAATTTCGCTCAAATCCCAACAGAATTTTACTGGAATTTTTGGGGAAAATTTGGGAATTTTGGGAATTCCTGACCCTCTTCTCCCCCTCCCCATTTTTGGGATCCTGAGGGTGAATTTTGGTTCAATTTAGGTTGATTTTAATAATTTTGGGGCAGATTTTTGACATTTTTTGCCCAAATTTTGATGGAATTTCGCAGGATTTTTTTTTTACTTTTGGGAAAATTCGGGAATTTTGGGAATTCCTGATCCTCTCCTCCCCCTCCCCATTTTTGGGATCCTGGGTATAAATTTTACTCCTAATTTGGGTGAATTTTGATAATTTTAGGGCCGATTTTTGCCCAAATTTCGCTCAAATCTCAACAAAATTTTACTGGAATTTTGGGATTTTTGGGGAAAATTCTGGAATTTTGGGAATTCCTGATCCTCTCCTCCCCCTCCCCATTTTTGGTATCCTGGGTATAAATTTTACTCCCAATTTGGTTGGAATTTAACAACTTTAGTGCCAATTTTTGCCCAAATCTCGACAGAATTTCACGGGGGTTTTTTTTGGAATTTCGGGCAAATTCGGGAATTTCGGGAATCCTGACCCCCCCTTTTCCCTCCCCCATTTTGGGAGCCCTGGCTCAAGAATTTGGGTCTATTTTGCTCCCAATTTAGGTGGAATTTAACAATTTTCGTGCCGATTTTCGCCCAAATTTCGCTCAAATCTCGACGGAATTTCAAGGGGTTGTTTTTTTGAATTTCGAGGAATTTTGGGAATTTTGGGAATTTCGGGAATCCTGACCCCCCCTTTTCCCTCTCCCCATTTTTGGGAGCCCTGGCTGAAGAATTTGGGTCTATTTTGCTCCCAATTTAGGTGGAATTTCACAATTTTCGTGCCGATTTTCGCCCAAATTTCGCTCAAATCTCGACGGAATTTCACGGGGTTTTTTTTTGGAATTTCGGGGAATTTTGGGAATTTTGGGAATTTTGGGAATTTTGGGAATTTTGGGGATCCTGACCCCCCTTTTGTCCCTGCCCGCAGTTTCGGGGGCCCTGGGGGGGTGCGTGGAGGTGGCCTCGGGCACCGAGGCCGTGCTGGGGGCGCCGTTCCGGCTGCTCTGCATCGCCTGCAAGCGGCGCAGCGAGACCCCGGCCGAGGCCGAGAGCGAGTGGTTCTTCCGCCCTGAGGGGGCCCCACACTACCAGAAGGTGACTGGGAGGGACTGGTTTATACTGGGAGTTACTGGGAGTTACTGGGAGTTACTGGGAGTTACTGGGAGGGCGCTGCAGTTCCCAAATTCGCCACTAGAGGGAGCAGGGGAGACACTGGGAGGTCAATGAGGGGAGCTGGGACAAACTGGGAGGGGTTTGAGGGGAACTGGGAGTTACTGGGAGGGACTGGGATGGGTTTGAGGGGGACTGGGAGGGGTTTGAGGGGGACTGGGATATACTGGGAGGGGTTTGAGGGGGACTGGGAGGGACTGGGAGGGGTTTGAGGGGAGTGGGAGGGACTGGGGAGACCCCGGCCGAGGCCGAGAGCGAGTGGTTCTTCCGGCCCGAGGGCGCCCCACACTACCAGAAGGTGACTGGGAGGGACTGGTTTATACTGGGAGTTACTGGGAGGGCACTGCGGTTCCCAAATTCGCCACCAGGAAGAGCTGGGGAGGCACCGGGAGGTCACTGAGGGGAACTGGGAGGGACTGGAAGGGGTTTGAGGGGGGCAGGGAGGGACTGCTGGTCTATACTGGTCTATACTGGTCTATGCTGGTTTATACTGGTTCATACTGGTTCATACTGGTTTATACTGCCTTATCCTAGTTTATGCTGGTCTATATTGGTTTATACTGGTCTATACTGGTTCATACTGGTTTATACTGGTTTTTCCCAGCACAGATCCTGCACTACAGCCCCGAGGAGGGGCAGTGGGTGGCTCCGGGCCCCTTCCAGGATCTGCTGGTCTATAGTGGTTTATACTGGTTCATAGTGGTTCATACTGGTCTATACTGGTTTATACTGGTTTATACTGGTCTATACTGGTCTATACTGGTCTATACTGGTTCATACTGGTTTATACTGGTTTATACTGGTTTTTCCCCCGCAGATCCTGCACTACAGCCCCGAGGAGGGGCAGTGGGTGGCCCCGGGCCCCTTCCAGGATCTGCTGGTCTATACTGGTTTATACTGGTCTATACTGGTTCATACTGGTTTATACTGGTTTATACTGGTTTTCCCCGCAGATCCTGCACTACAGCCCCGAGGAGGGGCAGTGGGTGGCGCCGGGCCCCTTCCAGGACGTGCTGGCCTGGAACGGCTCGCGGGGCACGCGGGACCTGCAGGACCTGTCGCTGTGGCTGGCGGCCGTGGGGCGCCCCCACGCGGGGCACTACATCTGCGGCCTGCACCGGAACCTCACCTTCGAGGGGTACACGTACAGCCTGGCCCGGAACCAGAGCCTGCGCCTGGCCGTCGTGGAGAAAGGTACTGGGGTATACTGGTGTGAACTGGGAGTGACTGGGATGGACTGGGATAGACTGGGAGGGGTACACGTACAGCCTGGCCCGCAACCAGAGCCTGCGCCTGGCTGTCGTGGAGAGAGGTACTGGGGTATACTGGTGTGAACTGGGAGTGACTGGGATGGACTGGGATAGACTGGGATAGACTGGGATAGACTGGGATAGACTGGGATAGACTGGGAGAGACTGGGATAGACTGGGAGGGGCACACGTACAGCCTGGCCCGGAACCAGAGCCTGCGCCTGGCCGTCGTGGAGAAAGGTACTGGGGTATACTGGTGTGAACTGGGATAGACTGGGATAGACTGGGATAGACTGGGAGGGGTACACGTACAGCCTGGCCCGCAACCAGAGCCTGCGCCTGGCTGTCGTGGAGAGAGGTACTGGGGTATACTGGTGTGAACTGGGAGTGACTGGGATAGACTGGGATAGACTGGGATAGACTGGGATAGACTGGGATAGACTGGGAGGGGCACACGTACAGCCTGGCCAGGAACCAGAGCCTGCGCCTGGCTGTCGTGGAGAAAGGTACTGGGATAGACTGGGATAGACTGGGATAGACTGGGATAGACTGGGATAGACTGGGAGAGACTGGGATAGACTGGGAGGGGCACACGTACAGCCTGGCCAGGAACCAGAGCCTGCGCCTGGCTGTCGTGGAGAAAGGTACTGGGGTATACTGGTGTGAACTGGGATAGACTGGGATGGACTGGGATAGACTGGGATAGACTGGGAGAGACTGGGAGGGACTGGGAGGGGCACACGTACAGCCTGGCCAGGAACCAGAGCCTGCGCCTGGCCGTGGTGGAGAAAGGTACTGGGATGGACTGGTGTGAACTGGGATAGACTGGGATAGACTGGGATAGACTGGGAGAGACTGGGAGGGACTGGGAGGGGATTGAGGGATTTTTCCCGCTTTTTTTTGGGGTATTTCCCCTGGCATTTTTCCCAGGGAATTTTTTCCCCGGGGGGAATTTTTTCTTGGTTTTTTTCCCCATGATTTTTCCCACTTTTTTTTTTTCTTTTTTCCTGCCATTTCCCCCGCCATTTTTCCCGGGATTTTTTCCCCCCCACCGGAACCTCCGGGATTTTTTTTGGGAATTGCCTCCCCTCCCTCCCCTCCCCCAGCCCGGCGGGACCTGGCGTCCATCGTCTCCGAAATCCTGATGTACGTGCTCATCGTGGTGCTGACGCTCTGGCTCGCCGCCGAGATGCTCTACTGCTACCGCAAGGTGGCGGCCGCCTCCCCGCCCCCCGACAGCGCGTGAGTGGGCGGGGCTTCAGTGGGCGGGGCCAGCAAGGGGCGTGGCTCAATTTTGGGATGAAAAAACCAAAAAAAACTGGGTGAAAATCCGGCGAAAATTGGGCGAAAAATGGGAAAAATGAGGGGGGAAAAGGGTGGAGTAGATGAGCTAAATGGGCGTGGTTTGGGATTTGTGGGCGTGGCTTAAGTGGGCGGGGCCAGGAAGGGGCGTGGCTCAATTTTGGGATGAAAAAACAAAAAAAAACCCGGGTGAAAATCCGGCGAAAATTGGGCAAAAATGGGAAAAATGACGGGGAAAAAGGAGGGGTTGATGAGCTGAGTGGGCGTGGTTTGGGATTTGTGGGCGTGGCTTAAGTAGGCGGGGGCAGGAAGGGGCGTGGCTCAATTCTGGGGGGAAAAAAAACAAAAAAAAAAAAGCGGGTGAAAATCCGGTGAAAATTGGGTGAAAAATGGGAAAAATGAGGGGGAAAAGGGTGGAGTAGATGAGCTGAGTGGGCGTGGTTTGGGATTTGTGGGCGTGGCTTAAGTGGGTGGGGTCAGCAAGGGGCGTGGCTCTGTTTTGGAGGGAAAAAAACAAAAAAAAAACCGGGTGAAAATCCGGTGAAAATTGGGCGAAAATTGGAAAAATTGGGGAAGAAAAATGGAGTTTAAGGACCTGGGTGGGCGTGGCTTGGCTTTGGGGGCGTGGTTTAGGTGGGCGGGGTCAGAAAGGGGCGTGGCTGAATATTGGGGGAAAAACAAAAATATTGGGTGAAATTTTCAGGATTTTGGGGCTTTTTGGGTGGAATTTTTGAGGTTTTTGGGGGGAATTTTTCGGATTTTTTGGGTGGAATTTTCAGGGTTTTGGGGCTTTTTGGGGTGGAATTCTTGGGATTTTGAGCATTTTGGGGTGGGTTTTTCAGGATTTTTTTGGGTGGAATTTTGGGGAGTTTGGGGGTTTTTATGGTGGAATTTTTGGGATTTTTTTGGGGTGGAATTTTTGGGGGATTTTAGGGTGGAACTGTTTGGATTTTTGGAATGGAATTTTTCCGGATTTTGGATGCGGAATTTTGGGGATTTGGGGCCATTTTGAGGGGAAATTTTTTGGGGGGTTTTGGATGGAATTTGGGAGGACATTGGAGTTTTTTGGGGTGGAATTTTCACGATTTTGGGGGGTCTTGGGATGGAATATTTGAGATTTTTGGGGTGGAATTTTTTTGGATTTTGGGTCTTTTTTTTTTGGGTAGAATTTTCAGTATTTTGTGGTATTTTGGGGTAGAAATTTCGGGATTTTGGCTGGAATTTTGGGGTTTTTGGGGTGCTCAGGAGGATTTTGGGGCTCCCCCAAAATTTTGGGGCCCCTCCCTCACCCCAAATTTTTGCCCCTCCCCCCCCAGATCGGAGTACCTGGCGATCACCTCGGAGAGCAAAGAGAACTGTGGGGGCGTCCAGGTGGCCGAGTGACCCCTGAGTGACCCTGAGTGACCCCTGAGTGACCATTGAGTGACCCTGAGTGACCCAGAGTGACCCCTGAGTGACCCCTGACCCCTGAGTGACCCCTGAGTGACCCTGAGTGACCCCTGAGTGACCCCTGAGTGACCACTAAGTGACCCTGAGTGACCCCTGAGTGACCCCTGAGTGACCCCTGAGTGACCACTGACCACTCCCAGGCCCCCCCCTGCAATAACCCCTGGGGACCCCTCAACCCCTCCCCCACCCCTGCATGGCCCCTCCCCCCCAGTCCCCCCAAATCTGGGGAAAAATTCCAAAAATTTTGGAAAAAAAAATCTCAAAACTTTGGGGAAAAATCCCAGAAATTTTAGGAAAATTCTCAAGATTTGGGGGAAAAAAAATCCCAAATTTGGAGGGAAAAAAGTCTTAAAAATTTTGGAGGAAAAAAAAAAATCCCAAAAATTTAGGGGAAAAAAAAAAAAATCGGAAAATGTTGGGGGAAAAAGTCACAAAATATGGCGAAAAATAATCCGAACAATTTTGGATAAAAATCCCCCAAAATTCAGGATAAAATTTCCCAGAACTTGGGGAAAAAATTGCAAAATTTGGCACAAAATTGACCAAAATTTACGGAAACAAAATCACAGAATTTCGTCTAAAATCCCCAAAAGTTTTGGACAAAAATCCCCAAAATTTGTGACAAAAAAAGCTCCAAAATTTTGGGTAAAAATGCACAAAATTTGGGGCTAAAAACCTCAATGTTTTTTGAGGGAAAAATCTCCAGATTTGGAACAAAAAAAAAATCCAAAAATTTTTGGGGAAAATCCTCCAAAATTTGAATCAAATACAACAGAATTTAGGAAAAAAAAAAAATCCCAAAATGTTTCTTAAAATCACCAAAATTTGTGACGAAAATCCCCAAAATTTGAGGTTAAAAAGGCCAAAATTTTTGGGGTGAAATTGCCCAAATTTGGGGGCGATGCCCCTTTGGTGTGAGAGCGTGTGCGCATGCAAATGAGCCGTATGCAAATGAGCCGTATGCAAATGAGCCGTATGCAAATGAGCGACATTTAAATGAGCAATATGTAAACGAGACAGGAGCACTTTATGTAAACGAGGGAGGCGTGGCCATGCAAATGAGGGGCGATGACGTCATTACCGCGCCGCCCTTCTGTGAGTGACGTCATCGCCGCCATTTTGTGAGTGACGTCATCGCGGGTGTGAGCAATATGCAAATGAGACAGGAGCACTTTATGTAAATGAGGGAGGCGTGGCCATGCAAATGAGGCTGATACGCAAACGAGAGACAGTGACGTCATCCCCGCGCCGCCATTTTGTGAATGACGTCATCACCACTCCGCCATTTTGTGAATACCATCCTGCACACGCCGCCATTTTGTGAATGACGTCATCACGACTCCGCGATTTTGTGGATGATGTCATTGCCAGGCTGCCATTTTGTGAATGACGTCATCACCGGTAGCAGCAATATGCAAATGAGACAGGAGCACTTTATGTAAATGAGGGAGGCGTGGCCATGCAAACGAGGCTGATACGCAAATGAGGGGACAATGACGTCATCCCCGCAGCGCCATTTTGTGAATGAGGTCATCGCCACGCCCCCATTTTGCGAGTGACGTCATCGCCCGTGTGCAAATGAGACAGAGGCAAATCGCGAGCGCGGGTTAATGGATTTAATTAGTTAATTAATATGTAAATGAGCTGTACATAGTCAAGCCTTATTATGCAAACGAGCACCGACACAGCCCAACGCACTTCCCACTTAATTGCGATATGCAAATGAGGCGGGGGGAGGGGCACGCAAACGAGCACCGTATGCAAATGAGCCCCGCCCACACCCATCGCTGTATGCAAATGAGTGCCATAATTAACGGGTTAATTGTGCCAAGCGCCGGGTATGTAAATGAGCGTGCAACTGATGAACATGCAAATGAACATGCAAATTAGCACGGACTAACGAGTCTCCGTTATTTTGGGTGGGCGGGGGCCGATATGCAAATGAGATTTATGCAAATGAGATCGGTGACATCATCGCCGTGGTGGGTTCGGAGCTCCATCACTGATTTTGGGGGGTTTTGGAAGGATGGTGACGTCATTGGGTGGGCGGGGCTATGACGTCATCGGGGCGGGGAAGGAATTTTGGCCTCAAACCCCCAATTTTGGCGTCCAGAACCCAAATTTTGGGGCTCAGTTCCTGGATTTTGGGGTCCAGCTCCCAAATTTGGGCATTCTGGGTTTACATTTTAGGATTTTTCCCATAATTCCGATTTTTTCCCCCCAAAATTCCCAATTTTCCCCCCAAATTCGCTTTTTTCCTCTCCAAAATTCCCAGATTTTTTTATTCACAAAATCACAATTTTTTCCCCCACACTAAACTCCCAAATTTCCCCCCCAAAATTCTCTTTTTTTTCCCCAAAATTTCTCGATTTCTTTTTCCAAAATTCTCTTTTTCCCCCAAAATTCCCAGTTTTCCCCTCGAATTCCCTTTTTTCCCCTCCAAAATTCCCAATTTTTTTTTTCACAAAATCTCAACATTTTCCCACACTAAACTCCCAAATTTTCCCCCCAAAATTCTCTTCTTTTTCCCCCAAAATTTCCCTTTTTTTCCCCCAAAATTCCCAATTTTCCCCAAGAATTCCCAATTTCTTTTCCCAAAATTCTCACTTTTTTTCCCAAAAAACTCCTTTTTTTCCCAAAATTCTCTTTTTTTCCCCCAAACTCCCTTTTTTTCCCAAAAAAATTTCCCCATTTTTTCCCCCAAAATTCCCATTTTCCCCCCGAAATTTCCCGATTTTTTCCCCCAAAAATTTCTCGATTTTTTACCCCCAAAATTTCCCAAATTTCCCCAAAATTTCCCGATTTTCCCCCCAAAATTCCCATTTTTCCCCCCAAAATTTTCCCGATTTTTTCCCCCAAAATTTCCCCATTTCCCCCCCCAAAATTTCCCAAATTTTCCCCCCAAAATTCCCAAATTCCCCCTCCTCCCCCTTTATCTCCCCATTGATAAGCCGCTCATTAATCGCTAATTAATCATTAATTACCCATTGAACCCCATCAATCATCAACCAGCGGCACAAAGGCAGCGGGGGCGCCCTCCCCACCCCGATAGCGCTATCTTGATAAGGGGGGTGGGGCCTCCCCTCCCCCTCCCCCCCTCCCTCACCTGGGGCACAGGTGGGGTCACCTTAGAGCAGTTCGCAGGTACAAAAGGGAGGAACTGGGAGGAACTGGGGAGGAAGAGAGAGGAGGAGAGATGGAAGGAAGAGGGGGAGGAGGGAGAGAGGAGAGGAGAGGAAAGATGGAGGAAGAGAGGAGAGAGGAGGAGGGAGAGAAGGAGAAGGGAAGAGGAGGAGGAGGAGAGGAAGGAGAAGGAGAGGAGGGAGAGAAGGAAAGATGGAGGAGGGAAGGAGGAGAGATGGAGAGGGAAGGGGAAGAAGGAGGAGGAGAGAGGAGATGGAGAGTGGGAGAGAAGAGGGAAAGATGGAGGAGGAGAGAGGAGGAGGATGGAGGAGAGAGGGAGGAGAGAGATGGAGGAGGGAGGAAGAGAGGAAGGAGAGATGAGAGGGAGGAGGAGGAAGAGAAGGAGAGAGGAGGAGATGGGAGGGAAGGGAGAGAGGAGGAGAGAGAGAGAGGGAGGAGGGAAAGAAGAGATGGAGGAGAGAGGGAGAGGGAGAAGGGAAGGAATGGAGGAGGAGAGGGAGAGAGGAGAGAGAGGAGGTGAGAGAGGAGAGGGAGGAGAGAGAGGGAGGAGAGGAAAGATGGAGGAGAGAGGGGAGGAGAGGAGAGATGGAGGAGGGAGAGGAAAGATGGAGGAGAGAGGGAGATGGAGGAGGGAGGAGGAGGGAGGGAGAGAGGAGAGAGGGAGAGAGGGGAGGAGGGATGGAGGAGAGAGGGGAGAGAAGGAAAGATGGAGGAGGGAGGGGAGATGGAGGAGGGAGAGGAGAGATGGAGGAGGGTGGGGAGAAAGGGGAGATGGAGGAGAGATGGACGAGGGAGGGAGGAGGGAGATGGAGGAGGGAAGGAGGAAGGAAGAGGAGAGATGGAGGGAGAGAGGGAGGGAGGGAGGGATGGAGGAGAGTGGGGGAGAGGGGAGGAGGTTTGAGGGGGGATGGAGGAGGGAAGAATGAAGGGAGAGAGGGAGGGATGGAGGAGAAAGGGGAGAGAGGGTCGGAGGAGCGAGGGAAGGAGGGAAATGAGAGATGGAGGAGAGAGGGGAGATGGAGAAGGGAAGGGGATGGAGGAGGGAGAGGAGGAGAGGAGAGATGGAGGAGGATCAGAGAGGGGAGAGGGAGACGTGAAGGGGGATGGAGAAGGGAGAGGAAAGATGGAGGAGAGAAGGGGAAGGAGGAGGGAGAGGGGAGAGGGGAGATGGAGGGAGGAGGGAAGAGAGGGGGAGGAGGAGCAGGGGGAGAGGGAGTGACCCCGCCCCTCTCCCCTCTCCCCCCCCAGAGTTTCGAGCTCCGCCCCTCCCCCCCCGGGCGGGGCCGCGGGCGGCGGAAGGAGCGAGAGAGGCTGGAGGAGATGAAACGGGAGCAGGAACTGGTGAGACTGGGAGGGACTGGGAGGGACTGGGAGGGACTGGGAGGGGATTTCTGGTCCGTACTGGTCCATACTGGTCCGTACTGGTCCATACTGCTCCATACTGGTCCATACTGGGAGGCGCTGGGTCCGCGCTGGGTGCCGGGCTGGGTTCTGAAGCTAAGCAGGGTCAGCCCCGGTCACAACCTGGATGGGTGGCCTGGATTGGTTTAGTTAGACTGGTTTATACTGGGACTGTTCTGAGAGGCACTGGGGCCTCACTGAGGCTGTACTGGGCCCATTCTGGCTTATACTGGTCCATTCTGGTTTATACTGGTCCATACTGGGAGGCGCTGGGTCCTCACTGGGTGCCGGGCTGGGTTCTGAAGCTAAGCAGGGTCGGCCCCGGTCATGGCCTGGATGGGGGACCTGGATTGGTTTTGTTATACTGGTTTATACTGGGAGACACTGAGGCTGTACCGGGCCCATACTGGTCTATACTGGTTTATACTGGTCCCCGCAGGACGATCACAAGCTGGACGTGAAGGAGCTCGAGCTCAAATACAGCACGAGCGTCACCAAGGTGAGAACTGACCCTGAGTGACCCTGAGTGACCCCTGAGTGACCCCTGAGTGACCCCTGAGTGATCCCTGAGTGACCCTGAGTGACCCCGAGTGACCACTGAGTGACCACTGACCACTGAGTGACCCCTGAGTGACCCCGAGTGACCCTGAGTGACCCCTGAGTGACCACCCTTCTCCCCCCAGGGCCTGTCGGAGGCCGAGGCCGCCCAGCGCCTCCTGCGGGACGGTCCCAACGAGCTGCGGCCGCCTCGGGGCACCCCCGGCTGTGTCCGGTTCGGGCGGCAGCTGGCGGGGGGGCTGCAGTGCCTCATGTGGGTGGCAGCCGCCATTTGCCTGATTGCGTACGGAGTGCAGGAGGGAGAGGGGGACAGGGGGAGCTCTGACAATGTGAGTACACCTGGGCACACCTGGGCACACCTGGGGGCAGGTATAGCACACCTGGGGCAGGTATAGCACACCTGGCGGGGGGGCTGCAGTGCCTCATGTGGGTGGCGGCCGCCATTTGCCTCATTGCGTACGGAGTGCAGGAGGGAGAGGGGGACAGGGGGAGTTCAGATAACGTGAGTACACCTGGGCACACCTGGGCACACCTGGGGCAGGTATAGCACACCTGGCGGGGGGGCTGCAGTGCCTCATGTGGGTGGCGGCCGCCATTTGCCTCATCGCCTACGGCGTGCAGGAGGGAGAGGGGGACAGGGGGAGCTCTGACAATGTGAGTACACCTGGGCACACCTGGGCACACCTGGGCACACCTGGGGCAGGTATAACACACCTGGGGCAGGTATAACACACCTGGGCACACCTGGGCACACCTGGGGCAGGTGTAGCACACTTGGGGCAGGTATAGCACACCTGGGGCAGGTATAACACACCTGGGGCAGGTATAGCACACCTGGGGGCAGGTATAGCACACCTGTAACACACCTGGGGGCAGTTATAACACACCTGGGCACACCTGGGTACACCTGGGATACACCTGGGTACACCTGGGCACACCTGGGGGCAGTTATAACACACCTGTAACACACCTGGGTACACCTGTGACACACCTGTGACACACCTGGGCACACCCGGGTACACCTGGGATACACCTGGGTACACCTGGGGGCAGTTATAACGCACCTGGGTACACCTGTGACACACCTGGGCACACCTGTGACACACCTGGGTACACCTGGGATACACCTGGGTACATCTGGGCCCACCTGGGGGCAGTTATAACACACCTGGGGGCAGTTGTAACACACCTGGGTACACCTGTGACACACCTGGGCACAGCCGGGCCCTCACCTGTGCTCACCTGTGCAGCTGTACCTGGCCGTGGCGCTCATCGCCGTCGTGGTCGTCACCGGCTGCTTTGGCTACTACCAGGAGTTCAAGAGCACCAACATCATCGCCAGCTTCCGCAACCTGGTGCCGCAGGTGAGCGCACCTGGGCACACCTGGGTGCACCTGGGCACACCTGGGGACACCTGGGATACACCTGGGGACACCTGGGATACACCTGGGGACACCTGGGATACACCTGGGGACACCTGGGATACACCTGGGGACACCTGGGGACACCTGGGGACACCTGGGATACACCTGGGGACACCTGGGATACACCTGGGGACAGCTGGGGACAGCTGGGGACACCTGGGGAGAGCTGGGTGTACCTGGGATACACCTGGGCACACCTGGGGACAGCTGGGGACACCTGGGCACACCTGAGATACACCTGGGGAGAGCTGGGTGCACCTGGGATACACCTGGGATACACCTGGGCACACCTGGGGACAGCTGGGCACACCTGGGGACAGCTGGGGACAGCTGGGGACACCTGGGATACACCTGGGGACACCTGGGGATACATTCACACCTGGTTGGTCTCACCTGTCCCACCTGGGGCTCTCCCCTGTCTCTCCCCTGTCTCTCACCTGTCTCTCACCTGTCTCACCTGTCTCTCACCTGTCTCACCTGTCTCACCTGCAGCAAGCCACGGTGGTGCGGGCGGGGCAGGTGCTGCAGGTGAACGCGGCCGAGCTCGTGGTCGGGGACCTGGTGGAGATCAAAGGTGGGGATCGAGTCCCGGCCGACATCCGGATCCTGGCGGCGCAGGGCTGCAAGGTGAGTGCACCTGGGCGCACCTGGGCGCACCTGGGAATACACCTGGGCACACCTGGGGGCACCTGGGAATGCACCTGGGCACACCTGGGGGCACCTGAGATACACCTGGGGGCACCTGGGGGCACCTGGGGATACACCTGGGCACACCTGGGGGCACCTGAGATAGACCTGGGCACACCTGGGGGCACCTGAGGATACACCTGGGTACACCTGGGCACACCTGGGCGCACCTGGGGGCACCTGGGAATGCACCTGGGGGCACCTGGGGGCACCTGGGAATGCACCTGGGGGCACCTGGGGATACACCTGGGTACACCTGGGGGCACCTGAGAATGGATGAGAGGGATAGAAACACACCTGGGCACACCTGGGCACACTTGGGAATGCACCTAGAAACCCACCTGGGCACACCTGGTAACAGGTGAGAGGGATAGAAACACACCTGAGCACACCTGGGCATGCCTGGGTACACCTGGGCATACCTGGGCACACCTGGGCGCACCTGGGCACACCTGGGCACACCTGGAGGCTCAGGTGTGGGCGTGGTCCCGCCCAGGTGGACAATTCGTCGCTGACGGGGGAGTCGGAGCCGCAGACGCGCTCACCTGAGTGCAGCCACGAGTCGCACCTGGAGACGCGGAACATCGCCTTCTTCTCCACCATGTGCCTGGAGGGTGAGCGCACCTGGGCGCACCTGGGCACACCTGGGGGGGATAGAAACACACCTGGGCACACCTGGGGGGGATAGAAACACACCTGGGCACACCTGGGGGGGATGGAAACGCACCTGGATCACACCTGGATCATTCCTGGGTCTCACCTGGGTCATACCTGGGTCACACCTGAATCCCACTTAAATGGGGATTTCCCCTGGACACACCTGAGTCACACCTGGGGTTCTGAGTCCCACCTGGACACATTTGGTTCCTGGACACACCTGGACACAATTAGGGCTTCTGATCTCACCTGGACACACCTGGTTCCCATTCAAATAAGCATTTTCTGTGGACACACCTGGGTCACACCTGGGTCACTCCTGGGTCACACCTGGACACACCTGGTTCCCATTCAAATAAGCATTTTCTGTGGACACACCTGGGTCACACCTGGGTCACTCCTGGGTCACACCTGGGTCACACCTAGATCACAGCTGGGGATTCTGATCTCACCTGGACACACCTGGTTCCCATTCAAATAGGGATTTCCTGTGGACACTCGGACACACCTGGACACACCTGGGTCACACTAAAATGGGGATTTCCCCTTGAGAAATCTGAGCCTCTCTCACCTGTCACCTCTCTCACCTGCCCACACAGGTACAGCCACGGGTCTGGTGATCAGCACAGGTGACCGCACGGTGATCGGGCGCATCGCCAGCCTGGCCTCAGGTGTGGAGAACGACAAGACGCCGATCGCGGTGGAGATCGAGCACTTCGTGGACATCATCGCCGGCCTGGCCGTGCTCTTCGGCGCCACCTTCTTCGTGGTGGCCATGCTCATCGGCTACCCCTTCCTGCGCGCCCTCGTCTTCTTCATGGCCATCGTGGTGGCCTACGTGCCCGAGGGGCTGCTGGCCACCGTCACGGTACGGGCACCTGGGCGCACCTGGGCACACCTGGGGATACCTGGAGTGAGGGTTTGGGGAGGTTCTTATGGGGTTCTACCAAAATTTGGGGGGATTTGGGGAGGTTCTTCATGGCCATCGTGGTGGCCCACGTGCCTGAGGGGCTGCTGGCCACCGTCATGGTACGGGGAAATGACACCTGGGCACACCTGGGCACACCTGAGCTGTCCCCTCACCTGCCCAGGTGTGCCTGTCCCTCACGGCCAAGCGCCTGGCACGCCACAGCTGCCCAGGTGTGCCGTACCCTGCCCAGGTGTGCTGTACCCTGCCCAGGTGTGCTGTACCCTGCCCAGGTGTGTTCTCACCTGCTCACCTGTCCCCTCACCTGCCCAGGTGTGCCTGTCCCTCACGGCCAAGCGCCTGGCCCGCCGCAGCTGCGTGGTGAAGAACCTGGAGGCCGTGGAGACGCTCGGCTCCACCTCGGTGATCTGCTCCGACAAGACCGGGACCCTCACCCAGAACCGCATGACGGTGGCGCACCTGTGGTTCGACGGGCAGGTGCACACGGCCGACACCAGCGAGGACCAGTCGGGTGAGTCACCTGGGGCACACCTGGGCACACCTGGGATACACCTGGGGCACACCTGGGTACAGCTGGGGCACACCTGGGCACACCTGGGCGCACCTGGGACACACCTGGGCACACCTGGATACACCTGGGGACATCTGGGACACACCTGGGGATACCTGGATACATCTGGACATACCTGGGCACACCTGGATACACCTGGGGCACACCTGGGCACACCTGGGATACACCTGGGACACACCTGGGGATGGGTGGGGATATACCTGGATACACCTGGGGCACACCTGGATTCACCTGGGACACACCTGGATACACCTGGGGGCAGCTGGGGCACACCTGGGGACACCTGGGATACACCTGGGGCACACCTGGATACACCTGGGATACACCTGGGGCACACCTGGGTACAGCTGGGGCACACCTGGGACACACCTGGACCTCACCTGGGCACACCTGAGATACCTGGGCACACCTGGGGCACACCTGGGACACATCTGGACACACCTGGACACACCTGGACACACCTGGGGCACACCTGGGGCACACCTGGGCACACCTGGGCACACCCGGCCCCCCAGGTGAGCTCACCTGCCGCTCCAGGTCAGAGCTTCGACCAATCGTCGGAGGCGTGGGCGCTGCTCAGCCAGGTGATCACGCTCTGCAACCGCGCCCAGTTCAAACCCGGCCAGGAGGGCGTGCCCGTGGCACAGGTGGGACTGGGACGGACTGGGAGGGACTGGGAGGGACTGGGATTAAACTGGGATGGACTGGGATAAACTGGGATGGACTGGGAACAAACTGGGAGGGACTGGGAGGGACTGGGAGGGAGTGGGATTAAACTGGGATGGACTGGGATGGACTGGGAACAAACTGGGATGGACTGGGAACAAACTGGGATGGACTGGGAACAAACTAGGAGGGGACTGGGATGGACTGGGAGGGGATTTGGAATTACTGGTTTGTACTGGTTTGGGTTTTGGGGTTACTGGTTTGTACTGGTTTGGGGTTGTTAATTACTGGTTTGGACTGGTTTGGACTGGTTTGGGGATTTGTCTTACTGGTTTGGGGTCACTGGTTTATACTGGTCTGGGTTTTGGGGTTACTGGTTTATACTGGTTTATACTGGTTTATACTGGTTTATACTGGTTTGGGGTTGTTCGTTACTGGTTCGAACTGGTTGAGGCCGGGAGACGAGGTGGGCGTGTCCTCACGGCGGCCCCGCCCCTTTCCCCGCCCCCAGCGTGACGTCATCGGTGACGCCTCGGAGACGGCGCTGCTCAAGTTCGCCGAGGTGACGTCGGGGCCGGTGGCGGCCGCCAGGGGGCGCTGCCCGAAGGTGGCGGAGCTGCCCTTCAACTCCAGCAACAAATTCCAGGTGAGACACCTGGGACAGGTGAGACAGGACAGGTGAGACAGGACAGGTGAGACAGGACAGGTTCAACTTGAGCAACAAATTCCAGGTGAGAGACCTGGGACAGGTGAGACAGGTGAGAGAGGACAGGTGAGAGACAGGGAAGACAGGTGAGAGACAGGTGAGGGACAGGTGAGACAGGTGAGACAGGGGAGAGACAGGTGAGACAGGACAGGTGAGACAGTTATGAGACAGGTGTATCTCACCTTCTCACAGGTGTTTCTCTCACCTGTGCAGGTGTTGGTGCATGCCATGGGCTCGCAGCAGCTCTGGGGGTATCAGTTATAACTCAGGTGTACCCCAGGTGTGTCTCACCTGTCTCAGGTGTGTCTCACCTGTCCCCAGGTGTCCGTTCACGACGTGGGCTCGCAGCAGCTGCTGGTGCTCAAGGGCGCCCCCGAGCGGGTGCTGGAGCGCTGCCGGGGGGCGCTGGAGGGGGGGGAGGAGCGGCCGCTGGACGCGCCCTGGCGGGAGCGATACGAGACGGCCTACGCCGACCTGGGGGGGAGGGGCGAGCGCGTGCTCGGTGAGTGTCCCCAATGTCCCCAAAGTGTCCCCAAAGTGTCCCCAAAGTGTCCCCAAGGTGGCGCCAAAGTCGCGGTTTTCCCACGATTTTTCCCCGATTTTTTTTCCGATTTTTTTTACCCCCCCTGGTTTTTGGCTGTTTTTGCCACCCAATGTCACCAAATGTCCCCAAATGGACCCAAATGTCACCAGTGTCCCCCAATGTACCCAATGTTCCCAATGTCCCCCAATCCCCCAATGTCCCCAAATGTCACCAGTGTCCCCAATGTCCCCAATGTCCCCAATCCCCCAATGTCCCCAATGTCCCCAATATCCCTGAATGTCCCCAATGTCCCCAATGTCCCCAATCCCCGCAATGTCCCCAATGTTACCCAATGTCCCCCAATGTCCCCAATCCCCCAATCCCCCTCAATGTCCCCACTGTGCCCAATGTCCCCAATGTCCCCAATCCCCCAATCCCCCCTCAATGTCCCCACTGTCCCCACTGTCCCCAGTGTCCCCAATGCTGTCCCCACTGTCCCCACTGTCCCCAGTGTCCCCAATCCCCCCAATGTCCCCAATGTCCCCAATATCCCTGAATGTCCCCAGTGTCCCCCAATATCCCTGAATGTCCCCAATGTCCCCAGTGTCCCCCAATATCCCTGAATGTCCCCAATGTCCCCCAATGTCCCCAATCCCCCAATGTCTCCAATCCCCCAATGTCCCCAATCCCCCAATGTCCCCAGTGTCCCCCAATATCCCTGAATGTCCCCAATGTCCCCAGTGTCCCCCAATATCCCTGAATGTCCCCAATGTCCCCCAATGTCCCCAATCCCCCAATGTCTCCAATCCCCCAATGTCCCCAATCCCCCAATGTCCCCAGTGTCCCCAATATCCCTGAATGTCCCCAATGTCGCCACTGTCCCCTGCAGGTTTCAGTGCCCGCTGGCTCCCCGCTGGCACTGTCCCCCCGGGGACACCTCCCGAGTCCCTCCCTGACCTGGCCGTGTCCCTTTGCTTCGCGGGGCTCGTGTCCCTCATCGACCCCCCCCGCGCCACCGTGCCCCAGGCCGTGAGGAAGTGCCGGACGGCCGGAATTCGGGTGGGGACACTGGGGACAGCATTGGGGACAATGGGGACAGCATTGGGGACAGTGGGGACAGCATTGGGGACAGTGGGGACAGCATTGGGGACAGTGAGGACAGTGCCGGACGGCCGGAATTCGGGTGGGGACAATGGGGACAGCACTGGGGACAATGAGGACAGTGAGGACAATGGGGACAGTGGGGACAGCATTGGGGACACTGGGGACAGCACTGGGGACAGCACTGGGGACAGCATTGGGGACAATGGGGACAGTGCCGGACGGCCGGAATTCGGGTGGGGACAATGGGGACAGCATTGGGGACAATGGGGACAGCATTGGGGACAGTGGGGACAGCATTGGGGACAGTGGGGACAGCATTGGGGACAATGGGGACAATGGGGACTATGGGGACATCATTGGGGACAGTGGGGACATTGGGGGGATTGGGGACATTGGGGGGATTGGGGACATTGGGGACACTGGAAGGACACAAGTGACAACAGTGACTCAGGTGTCCCCCCTAGGTGATCATGGTGACAGGTGACCCAGTGACACAGGTGACTCAGGTGTGACCCAGGTGTGACCCAGGTGTGACCCAGGTGTGTCCCCCCCCCTTGCAGGTGATCATGGTGACAGGTGACTCAGGTGACCCAGTGACACAGGTGACACACAGGTGACACACAGGTGACTCAGGTGTGACCCAGGTGACACCCAGGTGACGCAGGTGTCCCCGCAGGTGATCATGGTGACAGGTGACCACCCCATCACGGCCAAGGCCATCGCTGCCGCCGTCGGGATCATCTCGGAGGGCAGCGAGACCCCCGAGGACGTGGCGGCGCGGCTGCACCTGCCGCTCGAGCAGGTGGACCCCAGGTGAGCCGGGGGGACAGGTGTGTCACCAGGTGTGTGACAGGTGTGTCCCCAGGTGTGTGACAGGTGTGTGATGTGTCCCCAGGTGTGTGACAGGTGTGTGACAGGTGTGTCCTCAGGTGTGTCCCCAGGTGTGTGACAGGTGTGTCCCCAGCTGTGTCCCCAGCTGTCTCCACGTGCCCCCAGGTGTTTCCCAGGTGTATCTCAGGTGCCTCCACGTGCCCCCAGGTGTTTCCCAGGTGTATCTCAGGTGTGCCCAGGTTTATCCAGGTGTGCCCAGTTGTACCCAGGTGTAACTCAGGTGTATCCCAGGTGCCCCCAGGTGTATCCCAGGTGTACCCAGGTGTATCCCAGGTGTACCCAGGTGTATCTCAGGTGTGCCCAGGTGTATCTCAGGTGCCCCAGGTGTATCACAGGTGTGCTCAGGTGTGTTCTCTCCCCAGGCAGGCCCGTGCCCGGGTGGTGACCAGCTCCGAGCTGGCCGCGCTGGCCCCAGGTGTATCTCAGGTGTATCTCAGGTGTATCCCAGGTGTATCTCAGGTGTACCCAGGTGTATCTCAGGTGCCCCAGGTGTATCTCAGGTGTACCCAGGTGTATCTCAGGTGCCCCAGGTGTATCTCAGGTGCCCCCAGGTGCCCCCAGGTGTATCTCAGGTGTACCCAGGTGTATCCCAGGTGTATCTCAGGTGTATCTCTCTCTCCCCAGACAGGCCCGTGCCCGGGTGGTGACCGGCTCCGAGCTGGCCGTGCTGGCCCCAGGTGTATCTCAGGTGTATCCCAGGTGTACCCAGGTGTACCCAGGTGTATCTCAGGTGTACCCAGGTGTATCACAGGTGTACCCAGGTGTATCTCAGGTGTACCCAGGTGTATCTCAGGTGTGCCCAGGTGTGCTCTCTCTCTCACAGACAGGCCCGTGCCCGGGTGGTGACCGGCTCCGAGCTGGCCGCGCTGGCCCCAGGTGTATCTCAGGTGTACCCAGGTGTATCTCAGGTGCCCCAGGTGTATCCCAGGTGTATCTCAGGTGTATCTCTCTGTCCCCAGGCAGGCCCGTGCCCGGGTGGTGACCGGCTCCGAGCTGGCCGCGCTGGCCCCAGGTGTATCTCAGGTGTATCTCAGGTGTACCCAGGTGTACCCAGGTGTATCTCAGGTGTACCCAGGTGTATCACAGGTACACCCAGGTGTATCTCAGGTGTATCTCTCTCACAGACAGGCCCGTGCCCGGGTGGTGACCGGCTCCGAGCTGGCCGCGCTGGCCCCAGGTGAGCTCGAGCAGCTGCTCCGCGCCCACCCCGAGATGGTTTTCGCTCGGACGTCGCCGCAGCAGAAACTGGTGATCGTGGAGAGCTGCCAGCGCCTGGTGGGGACACACCTGGGGACACCTGGGGACACACCTGGGGACAGCTGGGGACAGCTGGGGATACACCTGGGATACCTGGGGATACCTGGGGATACCTGGGGATACACCTGGGGACAGCTGGGGATACACCTGGTGATCGTGGAGAGCTGCCAGCGCCTGGTGGGGACACACCTGGGACACACCTGGGGACACACCTGGGGACAGCTGGGACACACCTGGGACACACCTGGGGACAGCTGGGGACAGCTGGGGATAGCTGGGGATACACCTGGGGACAGCTGGGACACACCTGGGGACACACTTGGGGACACCTGGGGACACACCTGGGGACACACCTGGGGACACACCTGGGGACAGCTGGGGACACACCTGGGGACAGCTGGGGATACACCTGGGGACAGCTGGGGATACACCTGGGATACCTTGGACAGCTGGGGATACACCTGGGGATACACCTGGGGACACCTGGGACACCTGGGACACCTGGGGATACCTGGGGACAGCTGGGGATACGTGGGACACACTTGGGGACAGCTGGGACACACCTGGGGATACACCTGGGACACACCAACGTCCCCAATGTCCCCAGTGCCCCCAATGTCCCCAGTGTCCCCAATGCCCCCAATGCCCCCAATGTCCCCAATGTCCCCAATGTCCCCAATGTCCCCAATGTCCCCAATATCCCCAATGTCCCCAATGCCCCCAATGTCCCCAATGTCCCCAATGTCCCCAATATCCCCAATGTCCCCAATGTCCCCAATGTCCCCAATGTCCCTGAATGTCCCCGTGTCCCCAGGGCGCCATCGTGGCGGTGACAGGTGACGGTGTCAATGACTCACCTGCCCTGAAGAAGGCCGACATAGGTGTGGCCATGGGCATCGCGGGCTCGGACGCGGCCAAGAACGCGGCCGACATGATCCTGCTGGACGACAACTTCGCCTCCATCGTCACCGGCGTGGAGCAGGGTGGGCACCTGGGCAGGTGGGGGCACACCTGGGCACAGGTGTGTGTGTGTGGGGGGGAGTTACCTGGGGACAGGTGTGGGAGGGAGTTACCTGGGGACAGGTGTGTGGGGGAGTTACCTGGGGACAGGTGTGGGGGGAGTTACCTGGGGACAGGTGTGGGGGAGTTACCTGGGCACAGGTGTGGGGGAGTTACCTGGGCACAGGTGTGCACCTGGGCAGGTGGGCACAGGTGTGGGGGAGTTACCTAGGCACAGGTGTGCACCTGGGCAAGTGGGCACAGGTGTGGGGGTTACCTGGGCACAGGTGTCAGGGAGTTACCTGGGCACAGGTGTGGGGGAGTTACCTGGGCACAGGTAAGCACCTGGGCTACTTTGTCACACCTGTCTCTGCTCACCTGGGCTATTCCCTCACACCTGTCTCTGCTCACCTGAGCTGTCCCACACCTGTCTCTGCTCACCTGTCCCCACACCTGGGCTGTTCACTCACCTGTCCCCCTCACCTGTCCCCCTCACCTGTCCCCCCCCAGGCCGGCTGATTTTCGACAACCTGAAGAAATCCATCGCCTACACCTTGACCAAGAACATTCCGGAGCTGACGCCGTACCTGATCTACATCACGGCCAGCGTGCCCCTCCCCCTGGGCTGCATCACCATCCTCTTCATCGAGCTCTGCACCGACATCGTGAGTGTCACCTGAGCTCACCTGGGCACACCTGGGTACACCTGGGTACACCTGGGCACACCTGAGATACACATGAGATACACCTGGGCTCACCTGCCTCTCCCCCTGGGCTGCATCACCATCCTCTTCATCGAGCTCTGCACCGACATCGTGAGTTCACCTGGGCACACCTGGGGGCACCTGGGCACACCTGGGCACACCTGGGCTCACCTGGGTACACCTGGGATACACATGGGATACACCTGGGCACACCTGCCCCTCCCCCTGGGCTGCATCACCATCCTCTTCATCGAGCTCTGCACCGACATCGTGAGTGTCACCTGGGCTCACCTGGGGGCACCTGGACACACCTGGGCACACCTGGGTACACCTGGGATACACATGGGATACACATGGGATACACCTGGGCTCACCTGCCCCTCCCCCTGGGCTGCATCACCATCCTGTTCATCGAGCTCTGCACCGACATCGTGAGTGCCACCTGGGCTCACCTGGGCACACCTGGGTACACCTGGGTACACCTGGGATACACCTGAGATACACATGGGATACACCTGTGCTCACCTGTGCTCACCTGTGCTCACCTGTGCTCACCTGTGCAGTTCCCCTCAGTGTCCCTGGCCTATGAACGAGCTGAGAGTGACATCACTCACCTGTCCCTGTGCTCACCTGTGCTCACCTGTGCTCACCTGTGCTCACCTGTGCAGTTCCCCTCGGTGTCCCTGGCCTATGAACGAGCTGAGAGTGACATCACTCACCTGTCCCTGTGCTCACCTGTGCTCACCTGTGCTCACCTGTGCTCACCTGTGCAGTTCCCCTCGGTGTCCCTGGCCTATGAACGAGCTGAGAGTGACATCACTCACCTGTCCCTGTGCTCACCTGTGCTCACCTGTGCTCACCTGTGCTCACCTGTGCTCACCTGTGCTCACCTGTGCAGTTCCCCTCGGTGTCCCTGGCCTATGAACGAGCTGAGAGTGACATCATGCACCTGAAGCCGCGGAACCCCCGCCGGGACCGGCTGGTGAACGAGCCCCTGGCGGCCTATTCCTACTTCCAGATAGGTGAGCGGCCAGGTGTGCACACCTGGGCGGGGGCGGGGCCGCCTGGGGGTCTCACACCTGGATTGGGGTTACCCGTCTCACTTGTCTCACAGCTGTCTCACCTGTCCCACCTGTCCCACCTGTATCTCACCTGTCTCTCACCTGTGTCTTACCTGTCTCACCTCTCACCTGTCTCACCCCTGTCTCTCACCTGTCTCACTAGTCTCACCTGTCCCTCACCTGTCTCACACCTGTCTCACCTGTCTCACCTGTCTCTCACCTGTATCTCACCTGTATCTCACCTGTCTCACCTGTCTCTCACCTGTCTCACCTGTCTCACCTGTCTCTAACCTGTCTCACCTGTCTCACCTGTCTCACCTGTCTCACCTGTCTCTCACCTGTCTCTCACCTGTCTCTCCCTTGTCTTACCTGTCTCACCTGTCTCTCCCTTGTCTCTCACCTGTCTCTCACCCGTCTCTCACCTGTCTCACACCTGTCTCACCTGTCTCTCTCCTGTCTCACCTGTCCCCAGGTGCGATCCAGTCCTTCGCAGGTTTCACGGACTATTTCGTGGCCATGGCTCAGGAGGGCTGGTGGCCGGCGCTGGTGCTGGGGCTGCGCCCGCGCTGGGAGGACGCGCACGAGCAGGAGCTGCAGGACAGCTACGGGCAGCAGTGGGTGAGCGCACCTGGGCACACCTGGGCACACCTGGGGGCACCTGGGCACACCTGGGCGCACCTGGGCACACCTGGGCGCACCTGGGGGCACCTGGGGCACACCTGGGGACACCTGGGGGCACCTGGGGCACACCTGGGGGCACCTGGGGCACACCTGGGGGCACCTGGGGATACCTGGGGACAGGTGGGGACACCTGGGTACACCTGGGATACACCTGGGGCACACCTGGGGACAGCTGGGTACACCTGGGATACACCTGGGATACACTTGGGGACACCTGGGCACACCTGGGCACACCTGGGATACACCTGGGGAACACCTGGGGCACACCTGGGCACACCTGGGGAACACCTGGGGCACACCTGGGGGCACCTGGGATAGACTTGGGGACACCTGGGATACACCTGGGGACACCTGGGCACACCTGGGCACACCTGGGATACACCTGGGGCACACCTGGGTACACCTGGGATACACTTGGGGACACCTGGGCACACCTGGGCACACCTGGGATACACCTGGGCACACCTGGGATACACCTGGGTACACCTGGGCACACCTGGGCACACCTGGGATACACTTGGGGACACCTGGGCACACCTGGGCACACCTGGGATACACCTGGGGATATACCTGGGATACTTGGGGATACCTGGGGATACACCTGGGGATACACCTGGGATACCTGGGCACACCTGGGCACACCTGGGATACACCTGGGGGCACCTGGGCACACCTGGGTACTCCCCTGAGCACATCTGGGCTCACCTGGGCACACTTGGACTCACCTGGGGGCACCTGGGGGCTCACCTGGGCACTCACCTGTTCGCTCACCTGTCCCCTGCCCCGCAGACGTTCGCGCAGCGCAGGTACCAGCAGTACACCTGTTACACCGTGTTCTTCATCAGCATCGAGATGTGCCAGATCGCCGACGTGCTGATCCGGAAAACACGGAGGCTGTCCCTGTTCCAGCAGGGGCCCTTCAGGTACACCTGGGCACAGGTGTGACACACCTGGGGACATCTGGGATACACCTGGGCACACCTGGGATACACCTGGGGACACCTGGGATACACCTGGGGACAGCTGGGATACACCTGGGGACAGCTGGGATACACCTGGGCACACCTGGGGACACCTGGGCACACCTGGGATACACCTGGGATACACCTGGGGACACCTGGGGACACCTGGGCACACCTGGGATACACCTGGGATACACCTGGGCACACCTGGGATACACCTGGGGACAGGTGTGGCAGGTGCTACATCAAAGGTGTTACAGGTATCACAGGTATTATAGATGTCACAGGTGTTATATCACAGGTGTTACAGGTAGCACAGGTGACACAGGTGACAGGTAACAGGTGTGACAGGTGTTATCACAGGTGTTATATCACAGCTGTTACAGATAGCACAGGTGACACAGGTGACAGGTAACAGGTGTGACAGGTGTTACCACAGGTGACTCAGGTGTGCTCACCTGGCAGGAACCGCACCCTGGTGGTCGCCATCGTGTTCCAGGTGTGCATCGGCTGCTTCCTCTGCTACTGCCCGGGGATGCCCAACGTCTTCAACTTCATGCCCATCAGGTGAGCACCTGGCCACACCTGGCCACACCTGGCCACACCTGGCCACACCTGGCCACACCTGGGCACCCCCAAAATACACCTGGGAACCTCCAAAAAACCACCTGGGAACCCCCAAAATACTCCTGGGAACCTCCAAAAAATACCTGGGAACCTCCAAAAAACCACCTGGGGCTGACCTGGGCACACCTGGGGCTGACCTGGGCACACCTGTCTCACCTGTCTCACCTGCAGGTTCCAGTGGTGGTTGGTGCCGATGCCCTTCGGGCTCCTCATCCTCGTCTACGACGAAATTCGGAAACTCGGAGTGAGGAGACACCCGGGCAGTGAGTGACACACCTGGGGATACACCTGGGCACACCTGGGATACACCTGGGGTCACCTGGGATACACCTGGGGGTACCTGGGATACACCTGGGATACACCTGGGCACACCTGGGCACACCTGGGGATACACCTGGGCACACCTGGGCACACCTGGGATACACCTGGGCACACCTGGGATACACCTGGGGGCACCTGGGCACACCTGGGATATACCTGGGGGCACCTGGGGGTACCTGGGGACACCTGAGGATACCTGGGCACACCTGGGCGCTGCCCCACCCTCACCTGGCCGGGTTTTCTCTTCCTCCAGGTTGGTGGGATCGGGAACTTTACTACTGAGAGGAACAGGTGGGGCTCACCTGGATTCACCTGGGACCCTCCCTGAACACCTGGGACTCACCTGGGACCCTCCCTGAACACCTGGGACTCACCTGGGGCTCACCTGGACTCACCTGAGCCCCTCCCCGCACACCTGGATTCCATCCCCCCCCCTCCCCCCACCCCAAATAAAGGCACAGGTGACTCCTCCAGGTGTGTCCAGGTGCGTTTATTGTGGAAAATAAAAAAAAAAACCAAAAAACAAAAAACACCAAAATCTCTACAAAATGACAAAAAAATTTAAAAAAAAAATTAAAAAATCGACAAGAGAAAAATAAAAATAAAAAAATCTAAAACCACAAAAAACCTCAAAAAAGGACAAAAAAAAAATCCCAAACCCACAAAAAAACCCAAAAAAGGACAAAAAAATCATAAACCCACAAAACCCAAAAAATGAATTAAAAAAAAAAATCCCAGACTCACAAAAAACCCAAAAAAGGAAAAAATAAAAAAACCAAAACCACAAAAAATCCAAATAAAGGAAAAAAAAAAAAAATCCCAAAACAAAAAAACCCAAAAAGGACAAAAAAAAAAAATCCCAAACTACAAAAAAACCAAAAAAAGAACAAAAAACAAACAAAAAAATCCTAAAATTACAAAAAACTCAAAAAAGGACAAAAAAATTTCCAAACCCACAAAAAACCCCAAAAATGAACAGAAAAAAATTCCCAGAACCACAAAAACGAACCAAAAAATCCCCGGAAAAACTAAAAAGAGAAAAAAAAACAAAAACCCACAAAAAACCAAAAAAGAACAAAAAATCATAAACCCACAAAACCCAAAAATGAATTAAAAAAAAAAATCCCAGACTCACAAAACCACAAAAAGGAAAAAAAAAATCCCAAACCACAAAAAATCCAAATAAAGGACAAATAAAAAAAAAAACCCCAAAACCACAAAAACTCAAAATGAACAAAGAAAAAAAAACACAAAAAACCCAAAAAGAAAAAAAAAAAAAAAAAAAAACAAAAAAGAACAAAAAAATTTCCATAAAGAACAAAAAGACCCAAAACCCCAAAAAAGCAAAAAAAAAAAAAAAAAAAAAAATCTGCAACTCCCCCAAAAACCCCAAAGAACCCCCCAAAAAATCCAAAACCCACAAAAACCCGAAAAAACCCAAAACCTCAAAAATCCCCAAAACCTCAAAAATCCCCCAAAAACTCAAAACCCCCAAAAAACCCCCAAAAACCCCGAAAAAAAACCCCGAAAAAAAACCCCAAACCCCAAAAACTGCCCAAAACCCGAGAAAACCCAAAAACCTCCAAAAACTCCAAAACCCCCTAAAAACAACCCCAAAATCACCCAAAAAATCCCCAAAAAACCCCAAAAAACCCCAAAATCCCCAAAAATCACCCCAAAAAAAATCCTAAAAATCCGCCCCCGGCGCCACTTCCGGTCACGTGAAACGCTCCGAGTGTGTCACGTGGTTTATTTACATCCGGGGCCTTACTCTGTGTTCGCGTAACGTCCGCACGCTCGCTCTTGCGTGATGACGTCACTGAGGGAGCTGCGCTCTGGGCGTGGTTTGTGCTTGGGGGCGTGGCGTGGGGAAACGGGGGCGTGGCGGAAGTGACGTCATTACGACGCGACGCTGTGGGCGCGGCCTGGGCAAAAATGGCGGCGCTGCGGGTTCTCGTAGGGGTGAAGCGCGTCATTGACTTCGCCGTTAAGGTACGGAAAGAAATCCCCAAAAATTCCCCAAAATTCCCAAAATTCCCCCGAAATCCCCAAATCGGGAATTTTCGGGAAAAGCGAAAAATCCCGAATTTCGCGGGAAATAAAAAGGGGAAGGTCACAGCGAGGGAGAGGCGGATTTGGGGATTTTGGGGGGATTTGAGGAATTTTGGGGAATTTTTTTGGGAATTTTGGGGGGATTTGAGGAATTTTGGGTGAATTTGGGAAGTTTTGGGGCAATTTCGGGGAAATTTGGAAGGATTTTTGGGGAATTTGGGGGTGAATTTGGGGATTATGGGGGGGATTTGGGGGAATTTTGGTGAAATTTGGGGGGATTTTGGGGATTTGGGGGAATTTTAGGGAGAAATTTGGGGAATTTTGGGGAATTTTGGGGGATTTTGGGATATTTGGGGGATTTCAGGAATTTTGGGGAATTTTGGGGACTGGGCACCCCAAAATCCTTCAAAAATCCCCCCAAAAATCTCCTTAAAATCCCAAATTTTTGGTCTGGAATGAAAAGTGACACACCTGGGCACACCTGGACACCCCAAAATCCCCCCAAAATCCAAAAAAAATCCCAAATTTTTAATCTGGAATGAGAAGTGACACACCTGGGCCACACCTGGGCACACCTGGGCACACCTGGACACCCCAAAATCCCCCTAAAAACCCCCCAAAATCCCATCAACGCTCCCTAAAAATCGGATTTTTTTGGTATTTTTTGAGTATTTTTGGGATTTTGGGGGATTTTTTTGGGGGGATTTTTTTTGGGATTTTTTGGGGGAAATTTTTGGGGGAAATTTTTGGGGATTTTTGGGGATTTTTGGGGGATTTTTTGGGGGATTTTTGGGGGGATTTTTTGGGGGATTTTTGGGGGATTTTGGGGGATTTTGGGGGATTTTTGGGGATTTTTTGGGGGATTTTGGGGAATTTTTGGGGGATTTTTGGGGGATTTTTGGGGGGATTTTGGGATTTTTCAGGGATTTTGGGGGATTTTGGGGGATTTTTGGGGATTTTGGGGATTTTTGGGGGATTTTTTCGGGGAATTTTTGGGGGATTTTTTGGGGGATTTTTGGGGGATTTTTTTGGGGATTTTTCCGGGGATTTTTCCTGGGGGCTCCCAGGTGAGCTCAGGTGTGCCCCCAGGTGAGGGTGGCTCCAGGTGGGGCCGGGGTGCAGAGCCAGGGGGTGAAACATTCGCTGAACCCCTTCTGCGAGATCGCCCTGGAGGAGGCCGTGAGGATGAGGGAGAGCGGGAAGGTGCAAGAGGTGATTGCGGCGTCCCTGGGGAGCAAAGCCAGCCAGGTGAGCACACCTGGGCACAGGTGAGGGTGTAAAAATACACCTGGGCACAGGTGAGACACACCTGGGGGTACCTGGGGCACACCTGGGCACACCTGGGCACACCTGGGCACACCTGGGCACACCTGGGACACACCTGGGCACACCTGGGGATACCTGGGACACACCTGGGGATACCTGGGCACACCTGGGGATACCTGGGACACACCTGGGGATACCTGGGCACACCTGGGACACACCTGGGCACACCTGGGACACACCTGGGCACACCTGGGGATACCTGGGACACACCTGGGGATACCTGGGCACACCTGGGGCACACCTGGGTACACCTGGGACACACTTGGGCACACCTGGGGATACCTGGGCACACCTGGGCACACCTGGGGATACCTGGGACACACTTGGGCACACCTGGGCACACCTGGGACACAGCTGGGACACACCTGGGGATACCTGGGACACACCTGGGGCACACCTGGGGCACACCTGGGACACACCTGGGACACACCTGGGCACACCTGGGGATACCTGGGACACACCTGGGCACACCTGGGATACACCTGGGATACACCTGGGCACACCTGGGCACACCTGGGGATACCTGGGACACACCTGGGCACACCTGGGACACACCTGGGGCACACCTGGGGATACCTGGGGCACACCTGGGCACACCTGGGGCACACCTGGGCACACCTGGGATACACCTGGGCACACCTGGGGCACACCTGGGCACACCTGGGCACACCTGGTGTGGTTTTGGGTGTTTTTGGGGCGGTTTTTGGGTATTTTTGAAATATTTTTCGGTGATTTTGGGGCGGGTTTTTGGGGTGGTTTTGGGATAGTTTTGGGGATTTTTTGGGATTTTTTGGGATATTTTTGGGGATTTTTTGGATATTTTTGGGGATATTTTATGGATATTTTTGGGGATTTTTTGGGATATTTTTGGGGATTTTTTGGGATATTTTGGGGGATTTTTGGGATGTTTTTTGGATATTTTTGGAGATATTTTTTGGGTATTTTTGGGGTATTTTTGGGGTATTTTTGGGGATATTTTTGGGGTATTTTTTGGGATATTTTTGAGATACTTTTTGGGATATTTTTTGGATATTTTGGTTATTATGGGATGTTTTTGTGATTGTTTTTGAACCCTTTCAGGAGACCCTGCGCACTGCCCTGGCCGTGGGTGGTTTTTGGGATAATTTTGGGATATTTTTTGGTATTTTGGGTATTTTGGGGGTATTTTTGGGGATATTTTGAAAATATTTTTTGATATTTTTTTGATATTTTTGGGATATTTTTGGGGCTATTTTTAGGATATTTTTTGGATATTTTTGGGATATTTTTTGGGGTATTTTTGGGATCTTTTGGGATATTTTTGGGATTTTTTGGGATATTTTTTGGATATTTTTGGGATATTTTTTGGGGTATTTTTGAGATACTTTTTGGGATATTTTTGAGATACTTTTTGGGATATTTTTGGGATAATTTTGGTTATTATGGGATGTTTTTGTGATTGTTTTGAACCCTTTCAGGAGACCTGCGCACGGCCCTGGCCGTGGTGGTTTTTGGATAATTTTGGGATATTTTTGGTATTTTGGGTATTTTGGGGGTATTTTTGGGGATATTTTGAAAATATTTTTTGATATTTTTTGGATATTTTTGGGGTATTTTTGGGATATTTTTGGGGCTATTTTTAGGATATTTTTTGGATATTTTTGGGATATTTTTTGGGGTATTTTTGGGATCTTTTGGGATATTTTTGGGGTATTTTTGGGGATATTTTTGGGGATATTTTTGGGGTATTTTTGGGGATATTTTTGGGGTATTTTTTGGGATATTTTTGAGATACTTTTTGGGATATTTTTGGGATAATTTTGGTTATTATGGGATGTTTTTGTGATTGTTTTTGAACCCTTTCAGGAGACCCTGCGCACTGCCCTGGCCGTGGGTGGTTTTTGGGATAATTTTGGGATATTTTTTGGTATTTTGGGGGTATTTTTGGGGATATTTTGAAAATATTTTTTGATATTTTTTGGATATTTTTGGGGTATTTTTGGGATATTTTTGGGGCTATTTTTAGGATATTTTTTGGATATTTTTGGGATATTTTTTGGGGTATTTTTGAGATCTTTTGGGATATTTTTGGGGTATTTTTGGGATCTTTTGGGATATTTTTGGGGTATTTTTTGGGGTATTTTTGAGATACTTTTTGGGATATTTTTGAGATACTTTTTGGGATATTTTTGGGATAATTTTGGTTATTATGGGATGTTTTTGTGATTGTTTTTGAACCCTTTCAGGAGACCCTGCGCACGGCCCTGGCCGTGGGTGGTTTTTGGGATAATTTTGGGATATTTTTTGGTATTTTGGGTATTTTGGGGGTATTTTTGGGGATATTTTGAAAATATTTTTTGATATTTTTTGGATATTTTTGGGGTATTTTTGGGATATTTTTGGGGCTATTTTTAGGATATTTTTTGGATATTTTTGGGATATTTTTTGGGGTATTTTTGGGGTATTTTTGGGGTATTTTTGGGTATATTTTTGAGATACTTTTTGGGATATTTTTGAGATACTTTGTGGGATATTTTTTGGATATTTTGGTTATTATGGGATGTTTTTGTGATTGTTTTTGAACCCTTTCAGGAGACCCTGCGCACTGCCCTGGCCGTGGGTGGTTTTTGGGATATTTTTTGGATATTTTGGTTATTATGGGATGTTTCTGTGATTGTTTTTGAACCCTTTCAGGAGACCCTGCGCACTGCCCTGGCCGTGGGCGCCGACAGGGCCGTGCTGGCCGAGGTGGGGGAGGGGGTGGCCCCCGGGCCCCGCGAGGTGGCCACGGCGCTGGCGGCGCTGGTGAAGCGGCTGCAGCCCCAACTGGTGCTGCTGGGCAAGCAGGTGAGCCTGGGGGGCAACCTGGGGGGGCCTATGGGATCCTATGGAATCCTATGGAATCCTATGGAATCCTATGGAGAGCCTATGGGATCCTATGGGATCCTATGGGATCCTATGGAGAGCCTATGGAATCCTATGGAATCCTATGGGATCCTATGGAACCTTATGGAGGTCCTGTAGATCCCTGTAGAGTCCTATGGAATTTTATGGGAATGTATGGAGACCCTATGGAATCCTCTAGAACCCTATGCAATACTATGGAACCCTATGGAATCCTAGAGAACCCTGTGGAATACTATGGAACCTTATGGAGAGCCTATAGAACCCTATGGAGGCCCTATGGAGCCCCTGTAGGACCCTGTGGAGCTCCTAGGAACCCCTATAGAATCCCATAGAACCTCTATAGAACCCTATGGAGCTCCTAGGGACCCCTATGGAAACCTATAGAACCCCATGGAGACCTTATAGATCCCTGTAGATTCCCTACAGAACCCTTAGGGTCCCCTATAGAATCTTATAGAGCACTATAGAGCCTCTAGGGACCCCTGTGGAACCTTCTAGAACACTCTGGAACCCTATAGATCCCCTATAGATCCCCTATGGATCCCCTATGGATCCCCTGTACCCCCCCTCAGGCCATCGATGACGACTGCAACCAGACCGGGCAGCTCCTGGCCGCCATGTTGGACTGGCCGCAGGTAGGCCGCACGCGGGGCAGGATGGGATACATCCCCCCATGGAGGCAGAGGGGTGGATATATCCCAGCGTGCGCCGCGGCGGGGGATAATGGGGTATATTCACCTTTTCCGGTGCGGGGGATGATGGGATACATTCACCGCTTCCGGTGCTGGGCATTGTGGGATATACTCACCC
>JAREIS010000772.1:0-55337 GCA_030060385.1 Muscicapa striata striata | reverse complement strand
GCTTCCATGGACCTTCAGGTCAGAATTTTCCTTGGTTCCCTGGGACTGCACAATACACATGGCCCAGTTCCATTAGATGCAGAGTGCCAATGGTCTCCTTTATTCCATAAGGTCCTGCAGTGTCAAAGGTTCCCCCTTGTGTGTACAGTGGCCCCCCTTTCTTCCATGAGGCCGGGTGTAAAAAAAGGTCTCCTTGGCCACGAAATGTAAATACTGTGAGAGAAACCTGAGATTTTTAAAAAGTGGTTTATTCCTCATGGCATCAGCCTCTCAAAGGTGTGACATTAAAGGTTTTGATGCAACAATATAATATCGGGTCCCTTAATTCTTGTTAAATCCTTGTAAAATTTTTTTTACCCAAATAAATACTTCTACAAGCTTTAGTCCTTCTTATACCAATCACTAATTGCTTTGCTTTTCATGGCTTTGCTGCAATGTGACATTTTTATAATATTTCACAAACTTAGATTGATATATCTTAAAGTTCTGGTCAACTTTATAACAGGTTCTGTTGCTAAATTTTATAATCGTATTCATTATACTGCTTTTCTTGCATAATGCATCTTTGTGTTTGCTTAAAATAAAATTTTTACTTAAACTACAAATATATATTTTTGTTTCATGTCTGCTTCACTTTAATGTTTCTAATCTCTAAGCCTTCTCAGATCTTAGGTCAGACCTTGCATCCATCTCATCTCTGAGCCTGTATGCACAAGGCCTGAGAGCTCCTGTGCCTGCATTTCCACACCACAGTAACACAATGGACCCTTGATTCTGTGGGGACTACAATGGCAGAAGGGTCTCCTTGGTTCTACAAGGCCTGCACCCTTGCTTTATGAGGCCTCAAAGTGTCATCGTGCCTTCAGGATTCCATGAGGCCCTGCAATGTCAAGACCTTTGGTTCCATGGGGTCCGCCTGTTCCATGAGTCCTTAATTCCATGGGGCCCTGAGCATCACAATGGACTCCTTGGTTCTGAGTTGCCAAGACCATGGTTGCAAGGTTCCATGGTTTCCATGGCTCTTGGATCTGAGTACAACAATGGAAAGTCATTTTGGCTCCACAGTGTCCAATAACCCTTGGTTCATGAACCTTTCTCTTCACAGGGCTTGTTCTAAGTCTCATGTCACAATGGCCTTGGACTGAGTGTAAAGGGCTAGGTTCGATGTAACCCACCATTAAATGAATTTTTCCATGAGCTCCACAGTTAGGCTTGTTCCCTTAGGTTAGTCTATACATACCTAACCTTACATGGACATGTTTCTAGTTGTGTTGTTTTTCTACAACTGCATCTGAGCCCATGTCTATATTCCCCAACATCCTGCTGGAAAAAGCTCTTTTTCTGCACTGCATCCTTGCCA
Source organism: Muscicapa striata striata (assembly GCA_030060385.1). Classification (NCBI taxonomy): domain Eukaryota; kingdom Metazoa; phylum Chordata; class Aves; order Passeriformes; family Muscicapidae; genus Muscicapa; species Muscicapa striata. The sequence goes on along the minus strand of JAREIS010000772.1, from coordinate 53,977 downwards.
GATTTATTTTCCTCCACAACATCGGGAATAACCTTGCATGTTTCCGAGCTAAATTGTCAGGCACAGGCAGTGAATAAAATTTTGTCATCAAGGCAAGGGGCCGCCAGGGGAGGCAGGGATGACGAAGCTGTCAGAAGAGGCGCAGGTGGGGCAGCCTGGGTGCACAGCGCAGGGAATGGGCAGGCAGGAAGGCCGCAGCAGCCGGCTGCAGCACTAGGGCAGGCACTGACCCTGGGCCTGGCCCGGGCACTGGGCCATTGGGCTGTGCGGGCCCTTGCCACTTGGGCCGTGAGCGCTGGCTGGGGCCCATTGCCTCCTGTCCCTGCTGCATGACATCCGGCACCCTGCCTGCAAGCCTGCTGGCACATCTCATATCCCTCAGTGGAATCCATTAAAACTTTATGAAACTTTACAATTTGAATATTACTTTGAGTTCTTGAGAAGTTTTTGAAAACACTCTCAGGGACTGAGTCCGATGTAAACAGCACCAAAGCCCTGAGAGGGTCATTAAAATCCATGTGCTGTGTCTGTGTTGCTGAGCTGGGCTGGGCTCCTGGCACGGAGTAAGATCCTGGCAACCAAGAAGAGCTTAAAAAAGACATTTTTGCTGAGATGCAGCTCCTGTGCACAGCCCAGAAGGGCTGGGGCTCTGCCTGCAGCTACCCTGGGCACAGCAAAGAGGCACAGAGAACTTCAATCAGTCAGGGCTGGGAAGATGCTCAGAAGTGACTGGGGCAGAATCACTCCTAGCCTTTGGCACAGGGAGCCTTTGGCTGCAGGACAACGCAGCTGCAGCTCCTGGGGTGATCTCCTAAAGCTGGAACATCCCAATGCCTACAGACTCTGTGAGTACATTCTCTGATTCTCCCTTGTGTAGAGCAGCCAGGGGTGCCCAGGGCTGTCCTGCAGAGCAGGGTCCTGCAGCCCAGGGTGCTGTGCTGGGGCAGGGACTCTGCTGCCTGCCAGGGACAGCTCTCAGCCAGCCCTGGGAGCTGCTCATAGCACTGGTGGACAAGGTCTGGGTGGTAGGATAAAGCTGGTAAGGCTTGAAGTGTTCTTGTGTGGTGAGGATGCTGCACTGTACAGGACTTCTCCCAGTATGACATTTAACTCCAGAACATTTCCAAGAAGATTATACAGGGAGCAAAGAAAGGGAGGGGCTGTGTAAAAGGAAAAATCCTGCTTTTTAAATCTACTTCTCTGGATTGCCTGGATGGGAAATTGCACACTGATATTCATCTCTCGGTTCAGGCTGAGAGGAAAAAAAGTTTTCTCTCAGATCTTAATAAACCAGGCAGTGCCAGAAATCAGCACAGGGTCCCTTACAGGCATCAGTGTTGCTTTTCCAGCCTCCTCAGGGTTGCTGTGATGTTGCCATCAGAGCCTGCAGAGGCAGAGCTGGCCCTGGGCTGTGCCCTGTGCTGGGAGGGGTCTGCAGGTGAGAGCTGAGACCCCAGGGCTGGGCTGGGCTCTGGCAGCACTGGCAGGGCCCAGCCCTGGGCACAGGGAAGCAGCTCTTGGCAGGGACAGCTCCAGGCAGCAGAGCCCGGGGCAGGCAGTGGGGGGAAAGTGCCACCAAGCTGGGCTGGGATATTTAAAGTCGTCTCCAAACTGAATTATTCCATGATTACTTTTCTTACAGAGCCCCAGGCCAAGACAGCACAAATGTCCAACAGCAGCTCCATCAGCCACTTCCTCCTGCTGCCATTGGCACACACGTGGCAGCTGCAGCTCCTGCACTTCTGCCTCTTCCTGGGCATCTCCCTGGCTGCCCTCCTGGCCAACAGCCTCATCATCAGCGCCGTAGCCTGCAGCCACCACCTGCACACCCCCATGTTCTTCTTCCTGCTCAACCTGGCCCTCACTGACCTGGGCTGCATCTGCACCACTGTCCCCAAAGCTATGCACAATTCCCTCTGGGACAGCAGGAACATCTCCTACACAGGATGTGCTGCTCAGGTCTTTATGCTTGTCTTCTTCCTTGGATCAGAGTATTTCCTCCTGACCATCATGTGCTATGACCGCTACGTGTCCATCTGCAAACCCCTGCACTACGGGACCCTCCTGGGCAGCAGAGCTTGTGCCCACATGGCAGCAGCTGCCTGGACTAGTGGCTTTCTCAATGCTCTGCTGCACACAGTCAGTACATTTTCCTGTCCCTGTGTCATGGCAATTCCTGGGCCAGTTCTTCTGTGAAATCCCACAGATCCTCAAGCTCTCCTGCTCCAAATCCTATCTCAGGGAGCTTGGGCTCATTGCAGTTAGTGTCTGTTTAGCACTCCGTTTGCTTTGTGTTCATTGTTTTCTCCTATTTGGAGATCTTCAGGGCTGTGCTGAGGATCCCCTCTGAGCAGGACGGCACAAAGCCTTTTCCACCTGCCTCCCCTCACCTGGCCGTGGTCTCCTGTTCCTCAGCACTGCAGTGTTTTCCAACCTGAAGCCCCCTTTTATCTCCTCCCCATCCCTGGATCTGGCCCTTTCAGTTCTGTACTCGGTGGTGCCTCCGGCCCTGAACCCCTCATCTACAGCCTGAGGAACCAGGAGCTCAAGGCTACTGTACAGAGACTGATGACTGGATAGTTTCAGGAACATTAAACTGCTTGCCATTTTCTACAAGTCACTTGTAATAAAAGTAATCTTTAATATTTCTTCTTGGTCTGGTTGTTAGTCTGCTCATTTCATTCTCTGCTTTATATTTCAATAGATTCCTAAAAGAAATTCCATTACTTGTGCCATATTTCATATTTCTCCACCTTAACTGTGACCTACAGATAGGGAGCTGCGCTGTTAGTGGCTTTAAACAAACAAAAGGATCTCTCTTCCAGCCAAGTTTTCTCCAAAGCTGCCCTTTCTGTTCCCTTCTCTGGAGCTGCAGCAGCAATGTCTGTGTGCAGAGCTGGGGCAGATCAGTGCTGGCACAGCAGCTGTGCCCAGCAGCAGCAGCAGCACTTGGTGTTGCCAGTGCTGCTCCCGTGCCACTGCCCCGCTGCCCTCCTGCCCCTCGTGTTACTGCAGGGCCTGAGTGCTCTCAGGGCAGGGCACAGCCCTGGGGGTGGCAGTGCCGGGACTGCAGCAGGGACAGGCCATGGGCACTGCTGGGGCAGCGCTGACGCCTCAGGGCAGGGCCTGGGGGCTCTAGGCTCCTTGGCCAGGCTCTCTGCAGAACAGTTGACCAGGCCAATGCTGAGCAGAGAAAACCCCCGTGAGCAGCCACAGGCTGGCCGTGGGCAGGCTGGGGGCAAACAGCATGGCTGGGGCTCTGCAAGGGCCCTGCAAGGGGGAGACCCTGGCAAGGAGCAGCAGAGCAGGGGCTGATCCATCCCCACTGCGCTGGACACCCCAGGACAGCGTCCCAGAGTGTCCTCATGCACCTGCCAACAACATCCCCCTCTGCAGCCCTGGCCTCTCCCCCAGCTCACACAGGGGCCGCATCCTTGCAGGCACAGACACGGCAGCACTGCTCAGGAGCCCCTGTTTGCATTGCACAGAGCAGGTGTCAGCACCACCATGGTGCTGCTGTGGGGAGATGGAGCTGAGTGAGCACAAATGCCATCAGCCCCTGGGGCCAGCAAGGGCTGGGGGACAGAGAGGAAACCACTCAGGTTTGTTGTGGCCTCTGAAGTCAGCCAGAAAGTTTGTTCCCATGAGCTGTGAGTTTCTGTCCTGTAGCTGCTGGGGCTTGGGTTTTGCCCCCTGGCTGCCACAACAAGCCTGGATAAAATGCTCCCTATGAACAGCTTTTCCTGGCTGCTTCAGGCAGACTTCAGCCACAAGGTGCTTAGATGCAGTGATGCCTAGAGCTGAGGCTATCAGCTCTTTTTGTGAGATTATTTTTGCTTGCAGAACCTTCTTAGCCAGCGAAGAAGAGACCGAGAAAGCTGCACTGTGGTTCTGCAGACAATTTATTTCTATGAAGGGGTCTGGGCAGCTGTCTGAATACATAAAGTATTAAAGGGGCTTGTATAGGGTTAGGGTGCCTTAGAAAATGGACCAATAATGTCAAGGATTGAAACTATCCAACTACTTAAAGATTTTAGGTAAAAGTGACCGATTACTTTAGGGTTTGAAAAAGGATCAATTAAAGCACAAAGAGATAACATGGGGGTCTGCAGAAGATGGTGAAAATATTTCTAGCATTAGTCATTCTAAGGAAGCAATTTCTTATCAAAGGGATGATTTTCCAGGAGGCCTGTCAGGTGTCAGCTTCTTCCACAACTCCTCTCTGTATTTACAAAACATGCTCCTGACAGCTTTTTTAAACATTTGACAAGGCGTGAAAACATAGCTAACACAATGACAATTCCAATCAAAATCCACAAAATTCCTTGACCAAAGATGAAGCCCATCCCGTCAATCCCTAATGGCTGAAAATGTTATTGACCCAGTCTGGGTTGGTCTCCTTTCAAGTACTTTCAAGTACTTCATGAGTTCTTTCAGCTTCTGGATGTTTGTGTGAATGGATGCTGAACATGAAGAGAGTTGAAGCAGCACATTCCTTCAAAGTCCTGGCAGCCATGTCCATGGGCAAGCAGCAGGAAATCAATTGCTGCTCGATTTTGCAGAGATGCATGTCTTGTGGTTTCTTCATCCTTCAAAAGATCACTCAAGGCAGCAGATGCAGCATTGGCCTGCTTACTAAGCCAGCATCCCAAATGATTAATTTCGCTGAGGGCTTTTGCTGCTGCTTCCCATGGTGGGAATAGGGAGACAGCAATTCTTTTGGGTTTGTTCCAATTGTATAATTTGAGGTCACTGATTTATCAAATAAGAGTATTGGTCTAATACCAATACTCAACTGTGATGGGCAAAAGACTCTAACTTAAAGTTAGAAAGTGTATGTTTATTCAGCACTGGGCAGCAGCATGAGGTAATCCTCTAACACGCATTGCAAAATCACAAGTGATCACAGAGTCTATTTATTAGCAAAGGATTCAAACAAATTCATATTCATAATAACAGCCCTCCCATTCCCGCTTCCTATGGTAATTAGCTTGAATAGCTATTAAGCATGCGTGATTGACTTCTTAAATTAAGTCTGGGGTCGTTTTCATGTGGAGGGGTCTTAAAAGTATGAAGTAAGGCGAGTCTTCCTCACCCTAAATTCTCGACCTTTTCTATCAATGACAATACTAATGATTTCTGGGGACAGTCCAGTTTTTCAAAGAATGGGTTTCTGATTGCATTGCCTATGTTCCCTTGGATCTGCTCACTAGTTTTGTCTTTTTCCATTGTAAGCACAGCTGAGCAAACACAAAATGACACACAATCAATTATTTAAGTTTCAGGTAGTTACCTCCTTCTAACTTCTAATTATTTTCAGCAAGGTAACTAAAATCCTAATTTTCTAAGATTAGTGTTTCATTTCCCACCTCTGTTTTGAAATGAGTAAATTCTTTTACTCAATATGGGGATTTCTCTTCATCTATCCATGACGCACGGTGGTGATTTCTTAAGACTAAGCCATACGCCTTTGATAGTGATGCCTAAGTCTGCCACATGTCGTAGTGTCCTCCAATTCCAAACAAGTACAGCAGTAGACAAAATCAAACTTATACCAACTAAAATAAGCAGCACAGAGATTGGGTGAATTAAGGCATTAAGCAAACCAGTTGCAGTTGGTGACCACCCAAATAGCACATCCCACCAATGATGAGATAGATGTTCTTCAAATCTTTTAAAAACTCCTTTTATGATCTCCGTGTCATGGTGTATTGTGATTAAAGTCCTTTTCCTGCATCTTGGATCTCTTTTATAATTTTTCTTAATTCCTGATGGTTCAGTAGCTGAGCAACTAGGGTTAAATTCATTCCTAGAGGTGCAGGCAATATTTTTGCACAGTAACCAGGTTTGCCTTTATGTACTGATGTAATATTACAGGTGCCTGACAGGAAAAGTTGCATCCTTTGCTTTTAGCAAAATTACAAACACATAAATTGAATTGAGTCTTATCCATGATTTGATTGTTTATTATTATGTTGGGACATGCTGTTCTGAGACAGACACAACCTTGTCCTATATACACAAGTGAAGTTGTCTGGTTGGTTAGATGCATTTCAAAGTGGCAAATGCTTTGGTCCGTGTCCAGGCAGGTATCTTTGTCATCTTCTAAGGTTCCTTCACATATATATCCCAATTGTTTTCTCATAGAACAGGGCTCTAGGTTAATGGTCTGCCATTTCCCTTCAACATCTCGTGTCCACATTCTATGTTCAGAAGGATACAATACAGTCCCTTCATGATTAAGTCCTAGAGCAACTATAGGATGTATTAAGCTCACAGATGCACTATGTATAGTTAAAACAAAAGTTGTCACTGTATTTGTATCAGGGTCATAGGTAAAATTAACCAAAACCCACCAAGGTTGAAGCTCTCTTTTTTTTTCAGAGGCATTGTCCCAAACAATTTTGCAAATTTCAGAAGGGAATATCCTTCTTCACCTTCCTGATGACTGCGGCAGCCACTGACTGCATCCACATTTGTGCTTGGGTACATCCAAGAGCCAGAAAAATATTTGCACCAGCTGTGCCTAGGGCTTTAATTATTACCTCATGGTCTTGTTTTTCTGTATTTTCCCATTTTGGTAATGTTTTGGTCAGTTTCCAATGATTGTTCCCTAGCGCTAATAAAAGAAGATTGCAAAGGCTGCCGTAATTTAACTAAATCACTTCCATCATAGTCAATTTGTTCATTAACACCTCCAAATCCATTGTTTTTAAAACTCCAAATCCTGTTCCTAATATCCCAGTGAGGTCTCTCTTTTTCTTAAAACAAGCGGGCATACGGATTTGAAGCCAAGTAGTGCATTCCATAAAAGGAGATTTGAGAAATGGGGCACATTCCAGCCGAATGGCAGAAGCATTTACCTGCATTCCCATTTCTACTCGCTTCAGAGACGATTCTGGGTTAGTTAGCAGTCTCTGAATTCCTGTTTTCTTGATAGCATATGGTCCAATTTTAGTAATTGTGGGAATTATAGGTTGTTCATTTTTATCTGAAATAACTGGAGTCTGGATTGTTACAGTCCTCTCTGACACTGGTGGGGTTGATTTGCCTTTGATTTTGTGAAACTCGATGCAATATTGAGTAACGTTAAAATCAAGATCAAACCCTTTTGCTGCACGTCCTTCAATTTTAAGTCTAAATTCAGGACACGTGGTCAAGCATTTGTCACAGCATCCAGGACCAATTTGGATGAGTTCCATGGGTGGATGGTGAGCCTCATGGAACCCATCCTGTACGAATGCATATTCACATCCCCAGACATTTCTCCCTTCCCACATACTTGCATTCGTGACCCTTAACATTTTGTTTAAAGCCCTGTGAGAGTAGGGATCGTAAGCTTTCCCTTGGCATTGATAAATCCTGGTTACATTGTACTGGTCTGGTGTTGCTTTGACTCTTATTATAGTCATGGCAATGACCACAAGGGTCACAACCGTTCGCATTATGTCCATGACAGCTGTAAGTTCATTACTCGCTGTTCTTGGTGAATTTCAGCTTCAGGTCTCCATTGCCTGGTGCAATTTTCCAAATTTCTTCAGGAGCCTTCTTCACTCGGGAGTGATGGATCCAAGCCTTCTGTTCTTTGATCTTGACGGCCGTGAAGGTGGTGAGGAGTACCTGGAATGGTCCTTCCCACTGTGGTTCCAAAGTCTTCTCTGCAAAAGGCTTAACATATACATAATCCCAAGGTTGTACATCATGTACTGGCCCATCTAATTCTCTGCTTTGGGCCCCAGCCACATATTTTCCAATTTCTCTCTGGGACTCCAAAACGTGGTATTATTTCTTGTAACAATGCCTTGGTCACCTCTCGTGCCTTTGCTGTCCAGGTAGGGAAGGTTTCTGGCCATCCTGAAAAGGTATCTGTTAACAATAATAGGTAACGATACCCCCCTTTCCTGTGCAGTTCCCTAAAATCAATTTGCCATTGCTGCCTAGGTCCACAACCTTTCCCAATTTATCCAACTTCAGGCTATGGAAAGTTTTTAGGATTAGTTCAGAAGCAAAGACCACACTGATGAGATACTTGTGTTATTGTGCCTTGTAATTTTCTAGCCAGAATTCTGTCCTTTAAATAATTGTATAGGGCATCCATTCCCCAATGTTTTCTCATGTTCTTTTAGCACTAGTGACCACTACAAGTAAGAAGGTACTACAACTTTTCCTTCTTTGGTTACAGCCCACCCTTCCTGGTTATAAATTGCTTCTTCTTCCTTTATAAGTTTTTTATCCTTTTTGTTATATACTGGCTTACCTTCAATAGAGGTCTTTCCATCTGGAATTAATGCTGCCTTGACTATTTCATTGGGTACCTCACCTTTGGCTGTGTCTTTTGCCTCTCTGTCCACCAGCATATTTCCTTCTTCCAATTCTGAGCTCACTTTTTGGTGTCCCTAGATGTGCATAATAGCTACCTATTCAGGTAACTGAACTGCATCTAATAGTTTTAGTATTTCTTGTTCATGTTTAATATTTTTCCCTTGTGAGTTTAGCAGTTCTCTTTCTTTCCAAATAGCTCCGTGTGCATGAACCACTCCAAATGCATACCTTGAGTCTGTATAAATGTTGATTTCTTTTTTTTTTTTGCCAGCTCTAAGGCCCAGGTTAAGGCGATTATTTCAGCTTTTTGTGCAGAGGTATTTGTTGGCAATGGTCCAGACTGTATTACCTCTCTGCTTGTGGTAACTGCATACCCAGCATGTCTTTTTCCACTGATGATATAGCTGCCCCCATCAGTGAACCAGCTCTCAGCGTCCTCGAGCGATGTCCTTCAGATCCAGGCAATGGAGTGGGTGGCTTCAATGGTCTCCAGGCAGTTGTGGATCACTGGTTTTCCCATACTCCTGATCTGGAAGTCCCAGGGCTGGAGCTGACATAAGAGCCTTCTTTAGTTGGTTGAAGGCTCGTGTTGCTTCTGTTGTCCACTGAAGATCCCTGCTCCCTTCTGTGATTAAGACATACAGGGGTTTAACAAACAATCCATAGTTATAAATCCACACTCTGCACCACCCCGTCATGCCTAGAAAGGTTCTCAGTTCTTTTACTGTCTGGGGTTTTGGGGTTTGGCATATTGCTTCCTTACGGTCTTGCCCCAAGGTCCTTTGTCCAGCACTCACTTCATAGCCCAGGTAAATCACTGTTTGTTTCACCATCTGCGCTTTCTTTTGGGATACCCAATACCCCTGCAGGCCCAAAAAGTTTAGGAAGCTTACCGTCCAATTCGCACACGCCTCTTGGGTCTGGGTGGCTCCTAAGAGGTCATCCACATACTGAAGCAGCTGTCCTTCTCCTGGTGGGGGTTCCCAAGATTCTAAATTCTTTGCCAGCTGTTCTCCAAATATGGTAGGGGAGTTCTTGAACCCCTGGAGTAGTACACACCATGTGAGCTGAGTTTTACGTCCAGTTTTGGGATTCTCCCATTCAAATGCAAAAATTTTCTGGCTGGCTTCATGGAGAGGGAGGCAAAAGAAAGCATCCTTCAAACTTAAAACAGTAAACCAGGTTAGTTCAGGTGTTAAAAGAGTTAACAAAGTGTAGAGGTTAGCAACCACTGCATATAAATCCTTAGTTATCTTATTAAGAGCTCTTAAATCTTGTACTAACCTGTATGATCCATCAGGCTTTTTCAGGGGCAAAGTAGGAGTATTAGAATTGGATTGACACTTTTTAATAGTCCTATTTGCAAAAAGTTTTCGATGATTGGGCTAATTCCTTCTCTATCTTCCCTTTTCAAGGGATATTGTTTGGTCCTTACCGATTGTTCTCCTTCTTTAAGCTGGATTTGTACTGGTGGAGCATTCTTTGCTCTCCCTGGTATATTAGAGGCCCACACTCCAGGAAACACCTGATCTTTTATTTTCTTAATAATTTCTTCTTCATTTTCAACTTCAACTTTTTTGATTATTAGCATTAAACTTAACAATTCTACATGTTGTTGATCTTTTACCTCCAAAGTAATTTCCCCATTTTAAAATATTATCTTTGCTTCCAGCTGCTCTAGCAGATCCCTGCCTAAAAGTGCAGATGGAGCATTAAGCATATAAAAAAATCAATGAATTCCCCACTATTTATCCAATTTATACTTTAATGGTTTACAAAAGTATGCTTTTTCAGGTCGGCCAGTGGCCTTTTTACATTTTTTGTATTATTGTTACTAGTTTCTTTGTCCCTGGTTTACACCCCTCTTCTCGATTGCTGGAAACTCTCCATGCCTCATCTAGCAAAGTCTCCAAGTTCTGACTTTCTGAGCCTCATATCTTCTGGAGCTTTCACCTGATGTCACTTGTAGATTGCCCTAAAAACAAGTTTACCAACTGTTGTATTCCCTCATCAGATTCAGGATCCAGGGTGGTGTGTCAACGTATTGCCTCTCGCACCTGGTCTAGAAATTCAGAAGGAGTTTGAGAGGAATTTTGCTTAATAGCATAAAAATAAAATAGCATAACATAAAATAGCGTGGATACAGTTGGGTTGGCTCTTGTGTTTCGGGAATTGGGGGTGGTTTAATTTTTTTGTCTCTTCTTCTTGAGTTTTCATACAATATACTCTGTTAGGATTGTGTACACCTTTGATTTATTGAGCATGTGCTGCAACACTTCTTGGGTTTTTCTTTATTAGCTTTATTATCTTTCTTGAGAGCCAACACTATGGGGTCAGAGGGTGGTCTAATTCCACAAGCCCTTTGCCACTCAGGGTGATTCCTAATGGTGAAAAACATGTCAACATAAGTAACTTCATGCCACTTCTGCTCACGCCTGAGAAAAAGCATCAGCTGTACCAAAGCGTTATAGTCCAACATTCCTGATGGGAGCTACTTCGCCCACTCCTCAGGTTTATAAAGTGGCCACCACTGTATACACAACTTAATAAGCTCTCTTTTAGTTTCTGTATCCTTATGAACTACCAGCTCTTTCCAATATGCCAAAACACATCCTAAAAGACTACCTTTAGGAGCCCCTTTGCTTTCACTTGCCCCCATACTGAAAATTCTTTTCCTATTAATGCCCTTTAACCTTATCCCAGCTCTGGAGCTTCACCTGGCAGTAACTTGGTGCAAAGATCTTCCACTTATACACTTGTCTGACCCACACTTCTCAACAAACTACACAATGAAACACAACTCAGGGGTCACAGTCACAGCCCTCCCTTGGACAGGGAAGTTCTTTTATCCTGGGATCCCCCTCCCTGAATCAGTGCTCCCAGAAGCATTGCCCTGGTGATGTTGATGCTGAATGTCTCTTTAAGTGGTCTGGGCACAGAGAAGAATGAGCCCCTTGAGGGCTGGCCCTATTTGGACAACCTGCTCTTCCACCCCAACCTCACCATGTCTGACATCACCCACCTTTTCGGAATGACATCCTAAAACATTAAAGAAAATTACTGGATTTTCTTTATAATTTAAATAGATTTTTTAATAAAAAAGTTATGTATGTATTTTTAATATTTATAATATTATTATTTTTATTACCTTTTTAAAATTTTCATATTAAAAACTCTATACATTTTTAGCAACCAAAAAAATTATTGGTCATTGCTTCATTAATTAGTTGGCCACTATTGGCTATTGATTTCTTCCTTTTCATGCTAATTAGTCTTTTTATTAGTCCTTTTGTATTCTTTTTAATCATTTTCTCACACATGGTAAAAAGGGCCACTTTGGGGTACACGGAGACATTTCTGGGGCACATTTGGGGCTGTTTTGGGTCTGGGGATGGAATTTGGAAGGAAGTTGTGGGTCAGAAGGACACTTAGGGGCACTGAGAGGGTACTGAAGTAGTACTCAGGGATCCTGAGAGAAAATCTGGACATCGAAGTGGCAGCTGGAATTGCAGGGGGGCACCTGCAGGTCAGGAAGGGGAATCTGGGGCCCTTTGGGGTACAGGCGGGCACTTGGGGGCTCTGACGGGGCTCTCTGAGGCACGGGAAATGATGGGAGTTGTAGGTGCAGGAATAATATGGTTTAAGGGAACCACAGAGCATCACAGGAGTTCTCGGCACAGCTGCAATGTCTCTCGGTCTGGCGCAGTGCATGACGGGACATGAAGTCAAGGCTGGAATGGCGCTCTGCAGGAACAGTGAAGCATGATGGGAGCTGTAGTCCCGGAAGTGGCTCGAATCGGGTGTTTTGGGGTCCGGGAAAGCACCTGGGGGGCACTTTTGCATCAGAGCTGTGACTAGAGGTCCTCAGGGGGGAACGTATATGGTTCGGGTGCACTTGGAGGGAGCTTGGGGAGCTCTAACTGTGCTCTTTAGGGTGCGGGTCATGGCAGGAGTTTTAGGGGCGGAAATGTGTTGTGAGGGACTCTGAAGCTGCCGGGGATAAGAGGAGATGAATTCCCAGAAGTGGCTGTAACAGGCATCCATGAGGTTTGGAGTATTCAGAGGATTTGTGGACGCTTTTGAGGTGGTCTAAAATGGGCGCTGAGGGGGCACTTAGGAATCCTGGAGGGTCTGGGGGACACTTATGGGACATGTGAAAGGCGGATACCAGGGGTTCTGTGGGGCACGGGGCATGACGGGTGTTGTAGTCCCAGCTCCAATGGGGTTAAATTGGGCTGTGGGGCATGATGGGAGTTGTAGGCAAAAAGAAAAGATGGTGCCGACCCCAGGCACCGCCCCTGTGTCCCCGATCCTTGGCGCTGATTGGCTGTGGGCAGTGATGGGCAGAGGCAGGAGCAGCCTATTCTACCCCTCCAGTCCCTCCCCGGCCAGCCCAGTTATTCCCCAGTACAGCCCAGTGCAATTCCAGTGCCCATAGAGGCCCTCCAAGTACATCCCAGTCCCTCCCAATAAACCTGAGTATCACTCCCAGTATGTCCCAGTATGTCCCAATGTGTCTCTGTGCACCCCCACAGTCCATCCCAGTCCACCCAGATCTCCCCACCAGCATACCTCATGTTTCCAGGTTGTCCCAGTCCACACCCAGCATATCCCAGTGTCTCCCATAGAGTTCCCACTGTTTCCCAGTATGGCCCAGTCCACTCCAGTATCACTCCCACTATGTCCCAGTGTCTTCCACAGGGTTACCAGGGTTCCCAGTATTTCCCAGTCCTCCCCAGTGTTTCCAAGGAAGCTTGAACTTCTCACGGTTGCCGTGGCACCCAAACCCAGCAGTGGGGTCAGTGCAGTGTCCATGTCCACAGCCCCTGGCATTGGCCCAGTGCAGGTTGGGATGATGATCCACCCTCACAGCTGGCCCAGAGCAGCTCTGCAGTGTTTCTGGTGGCATCTTGGGCTGGCACACACCTGAGGAGTGTGTTTGTAATGGGGAAACTCAGGAGTTTTAGAGTGCTTAAAAAATAAAAATAAAAATAAAAATAAAGGAGAAACATCTCTTTTTCTCAATGCAGCCAGTTCTCCAACCTAATCAGGTCCCAGTGAGTGAGGACAGACAGGATGGAGTTGGGCAATGTGGAGCAAGGCTGCCCACACAGGGTCAGACCTCAAGGCACAGATTCTCTGAGCAGGCCAAACCTCCTGAGGAGAGACCCTGGATCAATATCAACCACAGAATGCTGCAATAACCTCTCTTCAAAGAGATCAGCAGTAAATAATAGTCTTTAAATTAGAATGCATACTGCTTAGAAGCTCTTTGACATATTTCTCCATAAGTAGAGTTGAAAAACTTCCTGATGAACTGCACTAGACCAGAGGGAAATCAAGGCAGAGCCGTGGTTTGTTAGGAAACCTCTCAAGAACTCCAAGTGAGAATCACACTCAAAAGTTTCTTGAAATTTTAATGGGTCCCACTGAGAAACACAAGTGAGAAAGTGTCCCCAAGCCTCAATGAGAGCAGAGAACTGGAGGCAGAGATGACAAGTGGGGACAAAGAGAAGCCAAGTCTTGGTGTCCTGGGGTACAGCAGGGTCTGTGCCACCAAGGGCTGTGAGGACACACCTTGTCCTGAGCCACTGGGGCCTCCTGGCACAGCCCCAGCAAGGCTGGGCACTGTCACCCCTTGTCCTGCCCTCAGCATCCCCCCACATCCCAGTGGCCTCAGGGATGTGCTGGGACCAGTCCCTGGGGAGCCTTGGTCGGGAATGGCCCTGGGGGGCTCCTTCATGCTCCCAGGGACTGCAGGTTTTTCCAAAGACTTTGAGTTCTGCTTCTGTGTTGGAGTGTCTGAGAGCTTTGTGCAATCATGGCCTCCAATTATCTGCTTTAATTAGTCTCTTGAGAACCTTTCTCAGCAACAACACTCAGTGGGGCTCAACTGCTTCAAGGTACTTCAGTTTTTTTAAGGTACTTTCCTTTTTCCTTTCCTCTCTGACTCTCTGAGAGGTTTTTGCTCAATCATGGCCTCCAGTTCTCTTCCCCAAAGAGTCCATGAGCAGCCTGTGTTGGAGATGGATCTCATTTTGGGTTTTTCTTTTGACTTGGACTCCTCTCAGGCCCTGAGGTTCAAGGACTCAACACCAAATGCACCATGGGGCTCATTGGGATCAAGCAAATCCTGACAAAACCATGGCTCTGCCTTGATTTCCCTCTGGTCTGGTGCAGTTCATTAGGAAGTTTTTTCTACAGTCATGGAGAAATATTTCAAAGAGCTTCTTAGAAAGAAATGTTTCTATTTTAAAGCATGTCTTTTATTACTATTTCTCTTTAGAGCAGAGTTGATTGCAGAGTTCTGTGATTGATATTGATACAGGGTCTCTCCTCAGGAGGTCTGGCCTGCTCAGAGAAGCTCTGCCTTGAGGTCTGACCCAGTGTGGACAACCTTGCTCCACATTCCCCAACCCCATCCTGTCTGTCCTCACTAACCTGGGACCTGCTTTGGTTGGAGAACTGACTGCACTCAGGCAAACATGGGTTCTCTTCCTTTTCTTTTTCTGAAGCAATCTAAAACTCCTGAGTTTCCCCATTACACACAGACACCTTCCTTAGCATGTGCCAAGCCCAAGCTGCCACCAAGGAAGTTTCTGTTCCCAAGGCAGAAGAACTCCAGAATAATTTTAGGCCTTTGGACTCCCTTGGTTCCACAAGGCCCTGTTGTGTCGCCATGGACTCTTGGTTTTGTGAAGTTCTTTAGTGTCACAATGGATGAGACTCTTAATCTCAGGGTCGTGGGTTCGAGCCCCACGTCGGGCGCCAACTGCAAAAAGCTACTGTGTCCTTTCCTAATTAATATAAGATCAGACAAAGTATCTTTTGCATGGATGAAAAAGGGATACAAGAGGCTCTTTCAGGCTAGTTTATTATGGCCGGTGACATGGCTGGAAAGAGGCCGGGACTCTCTGGGAATCGGGTCTTCAAGGAGCAGGGAATGGGGAGTGGTTTTGGCTGCCAGCCAATGGGGTAGGGACACGGGGGCTTAGGGATCAGAATACAGAAGCCCGTAAGGTGCTTCAAGGTCACTTAGGGAAGGTCAGGGGATAGTAGGAATTCTGGGATAAACCGGAAGATGTCAGGGTATGTACATCCTTCTTCTACCTCAGGTTATCAAATTGCAACATATATGCCCGTCAGTGTCAATATGGTCTCCTTTTTCCTGTGTCACCCAGCAGCAAACCCCACTGGCAGGCCCAAATGCCTGGGAAGAAGGAGGAGAGGGAGACATTTGGAGCGATGGTTTTTGTCTTCCCAGGGCACAGTGACGTTGGGTGGGGCCCTGCTGTCCTGGAGATGGCTGAACACAGCCTGCCCATGGAAGGGGAAAGTGACAACAGCCTCTGTCCATGGAACTAAAACACCAGAGAGGTCAGGCCAAAGGCTGGATTTAATAGACTGTCACCATCACAGGAAACATCAATCTGAGAGGAAAGATGCCTGCTAATGTCGTTACAAATCATTTGATGGGTGAAGGGATGGGTGTTAAGGTCTTTGAAATGGTCGTAAGGTTTCTACTGACTTTGGGCAGCAGGTTTGTTACCGGGCCCAGAGAGCTTGGCTTCTGAAACAGACAGGGGTCTGCACAAGGCTGAACTTCTTAACTTAGGGGGGAAATGCCAGGTTCAAGGGGGGATATGGGGCAGGTGATTTGGGAAGGCTGTACCTTCCTAGTACCTTGGCCGATGGGGAAAGGAACAGGGCAACGTGCGGCTGTGAATTTAGGATAAAAGGAGACTGCACCCTCTGAAACCTTGAGAGAGAAAACCCCGTGGGCGTGTGCTCCAGTGAACTTTCTTCCTTTATTGAAATCAAGTTGAAGGTGTGCTCTGTCTCCTTTTTGGACATAAACCTCTGGCGTTTATGGATTTTGCTGAGAGTGACAACATGGAATCTCATGGAACCAAGTGCCCACAGTTTCACGGCACAGCCTCACAGAGTGCTGGCGACCATTGTGTCACAATGGGAACACATGGAACAAAGGCTCCACTGTGACACTGCAGGGCCTCATGGAATGCAAGAGATCATCCTGATGGAATGAATACTCATGGAACCAAGTGGCCACTGTTTTACAGCGAGACCTCATGGAATGCTGAAGGCCATTGTGCCATGCTGGAAACGCATGGAACCAAGGATCTGTTGTGACAAACCCGGGCCTGATGGAACCAAGGAGACAACTGTGATGGAATCTCAAGGAACCAAGGGTCAATTGTCAACACTTCAGGCTCTATAAAACTAAAGAGAACATAATGGTACCGTGGATTCTCATGGAACCAAGGACACATTGTGACAAAGCATATCCTGATAGAAATCCAGTGCCACTGGGGCATCTCCAGCCTTGGAGGAAGCAAGCATCCATTGTGACACAGCACAGCCTCGTGAATCACAGGAGAGCACAATGACACTGCGGAATCTTGGGGAACGAAGTGTCAATTGTAAACACAGTAGGGACTCATGGAAGGCAGGAGACCATTGTTACTTAATAGAATCTCATGGAACTGAGTCCCTAATTGCTACAAACAGGGGCCTCATGGAACCCAGGAGACCACTGTTACACTGTGGAATCACATGGAAGCTAATGTCCATTGTTTCATGTTGCACAAATGAACAACATCGAGCACTGGAGACCATTTGTGACACAATGGAAAAAGGTGGAACAGTGACACTGCAGGGCCTCATGGAATCCAAGAGACCATTTTGATGGAATGGAAACTCATGGATTCAAGTGTCCACTGTTTCACAGTGACCTCCTGAAACAAAGGAGACCATTGTGGTGCAAAGGAATCTCAAGGAAACAGGGGTCAGTTGTCAGCCCAGGGCTGTAATTTTACCATGAGAGGCCTCATGGCACACAGGTACCACTGGGACATTGCCAAGCCTGGTAGAAACAAGGCTCCATTATGGCACAGCAAGGCCTCAGGGCACCCAGGAGAGCACTGTGACACAATGGGATCTCATGGAAGCAAGTGTCCATTGTGACACAGCAGGGTCTCATGGCACCCAAGAGAGCACTGTGACACAAGGCAGCCTGGGAAAACCAAGTGTTAACTGCAAACAGAGTGGGGCCTTATGGAAGCCAGGTGCTACTTGGATATTGCAAGGGCACATGGAACTCAGTGTCCATTGCGACAAAGCCCAGCCTCATGGAACTCAGTAGACCATTGGGACAACCTGGAATCTCACAGATCCAAGGCTCTGTTTTGACAAAGTGGGGCCTCATGGGACACAGGTGCCCTTGGGACATTGCCAGCTCTCGTGGAATCCAGTGTCCATCATGACACAGCACAGCCTCATGGAATCATGGGGACCACTGTGATGCAATGGAATCTCATGGAAGCAAGTGTCAATTGTGGACATGGCACGGTCTCATGGAACCCAGGGACAAGTGGGACTGTGCCATGGCTTGTGGAAGCAAGGGACTATCGTCACACAGCAGGACTTCTTGGAACCCAGGAGAACATTGTGAGGCAATGGAATCTGATGGAGCCAAGTGTCAATTGTCAAAACAGCAGGGCCTCATGGAACCCAAGTGACCATTGTGACTCCATGGAATCTCATGGAACAAACTCACCTGTAACACAGCAGGGTGTCATGGAACACAGGTGCCACTGGGACATTGCCATTGCTCATGGAAGCAAGTGCCCATTGTGATACAACTTGGGCCTAAGGGAACATAGGAGACCAGTGTGACACAAGGGAATCTCAAGAAACCAAGGCTGCATTGTGACACAGAGGGTCCTCATGGGACCAAGGAGACCATTGTGAAGCAATGGAATGTCCTGGAACAACAGGGGCCTGATGGAACCCAGTGCCAATGGGACATTTTCAAGGCTCATGCAAGCATCAGTTGTGAAAGAACCGGGACTAATGGAACACAGGAGAATATTGTTTCCCAATGGGATCTCATGGAACCAAGTGTCCACTGTTTCATGGTGAAGCCTTACAGAGTGGTGGAGGCCACTGTTTTACAATGAAATATCCTGAAAGCAAGGCTCCATTGTGACAAACCTGAGCTTTATGAATCCAAGGAAACCACTGTGATGCAATCGAATCTCAAAGAGCCAAAGGTCAATTGTGAACACATCAGGTTCTCCGAAAACTGAGAGCATTGTGACACAGTAGAGTCTTATAGAACCAAGGCTTTATTTTGATAAAGTGGGGCCGAATAGGAGACAGATACCACTGGGGCATTGCCAGCTCTTGTGGAATCCAGTGTCCATTGAGACACAGGGCAGGTCATAGAAACATAGGGAGCGTTGTGATGCAACGGAACCAAGAGTTAATTCTGATAGAGAGGGACCATATGGAACATAAGGGCCAGAGAAGTACTGCCAGGTATACTAGAAACAAGACATCATTGTGGCAGACCAAGGCTTCATGGGCTCTAGAGAGCTCTGTGTCACAGTGGAATCTCATGGAAACAACAGTCAATTATGACAGGGCAGGGCTTCAAGAGACACAGGTGCCACTGGGACATTGCCAGCTCTTGTGGAATCCAATGTCCATTGTGACACAGCACAGCCTCATGGAAACATGGGGACCATTGTGTCACAGTGAAATCTCATGGAAACAAGTTTCAATTGTGAAAACAGCATGGCCTCATGGAACCCAGATGCAAGTGGGACCATGCCATGGTCCGTGGAAGCAAGGGGCCGTTGTGACACAGTGGGGCCTCTTAGAACCCAGCAGATTGTGGGGAAATGGATTCTCCCAGAGCAGGGCCCCATTGTGACAAAGTGCATCATCACAATGGTCTCCTGCCTTCCATAAGTCCCCGCTGTGTTTACTATTAACATTTGGTTCCCCAAGATTCCATGGTGTCACTGTGCTCTCTTGTGATTCACAAGGCTGTGCTCTGTCACAATGGACATTTGCTTCTTCCAAGGCTGGACATGTCCCAGTGGCACCAGGTTTCTATCAGGCATCGTTTTGTCACAATGGGGCCTTGGTTCCATGAGAATCCATTGTGTCACAATGTTCTCCTTAGTTTTAGGAGAGCCTGACGTGTTGACAATTGACCATTGGTTGCTTAAGATTCCATTGCAACACAGTGCAAAGGAATTCATGGAACCAAGTGCCCACAGTTTTACAACGGGGCCTCATGGAATCCAAGAGAGGATTGTGATACAAGGGTATCTCATAGATCCAAGGTTCAGTTGTGACAAACCTGGGCCTGATGGAACCAAGGAGACCACTGTGATTGTGACAAAGCGTGGCCTGATGGAAACCCAGTGCCACTGGGACATGTCCAGCCTTGGAGGAAGCATTGTGACACAGCACAGCCTCATAAATCACAGAAGGGCAAAGTGATACTACGGAATTTTAGGGAACCATGTTTCAATCGTAAACACATTGGGGACTCATGGAATTCATGGAATCCACAACAGCATTGAGACAAAATAGAATCTCATGGAGCCAAGTCCTAATTGCTACAGTGGCCTCATGGAACCCAGGAGACCATTGTGGAATCACGTGGAATCAAATGTCCACTGTTTAACGTCGCAGCCTCAAAAGAGCGCTGAAGACTGGTGTGGAGCAATGGAAAATATGGATCAAAGTCTCCCTAGTGACACTGCAGGGCCTCATGGAACCCAGGAGACCATTGTTACACTGTGGAATCACATGGAAGCTAATGTCCATTGTTTCATGTTGCACAAATGAGCAACATCGAGCACTGGAGACCATTTGTGACACAATGGAAGAAGGTGGAACAAAGGCTCTCTAGAGGCACTGCAGGGCCTCATGGAAGCCAAGAGATCATAGTGATGAAATGGAAACTCATGGAATCAAGTGCTCACTGTTTTGCACCGTGGCATCATGGAATGCTGGAGACCACTGTGACACAATGGAAATGCATGAACAAAGGCTCCACTGTGACCCAGCATCATGGAATCCACGAAAGGACTGTGATTCAATGGAATGAAGGTTCAATTGTGACAAACCTGGGCCTGATGGAACCAAGGAGACCGTTGTGATCCAATGAAATCACTATGAACCAAGGGTCAATGGTCAACATATCAGGAGGCCCAGGCTTGGAAACGAGAGAAAAAAATTTCCTTCCCAGGCCACGCTGTGGTGAAACACGTCCCCTAGAATGAGTGTGAAGCAGCTCAAGGCAATGAGGTTTAAATCCCCTCCTTTGTGCAGGATCTCTGTGGCTTCTCTCTTTTGGATTCCTGAGCTATGGAGCCACTGAAAATTGCCTCCTCCACCAGGTTTTGCTGAAGAATTTTCCACCCTGACCTTTGTTCCCAGCTTGCTGGCCCAGCCATGGTGGCACAGCCCCTGTGCAGGCCCAGCCCAGGACAGGAGCATTGCGGGTGGGAACAGCCCCTGTGCCGTGGTGCCACAGCAGCCCTGGGGCTCTGTGCCCCATGGCCTCCCTGCTGGGCAGCCTCTGCCAGCTCCTGCACAGCCCGTGGCACCTGTGGGCCTGCACTGACAGCCCTGCCCCGGGCTCTGCCAGGCTCTGGGCCAGCAGAGAGGCCGGGTAGGACTGGCCATGGCCGGGAACAGGCCCTGAGCCCCGCAGGAGGATGGAGCTGGGCCACAGCCAAACTCAGCCCAGGGCAAACCTGGGCGGAGCATCCAGGGCTGGCAATGGCTGGGGACAGAGGCTGGCAGTGACAAATGTCCTGGGCCCCCTCCCTGCTCTGTGCATGCCACCAAGGGCACAGAGCAGCCTCCTCTCTCGCCCACTTGCCTGTTTCAATGCCTTCTGACACAGTCTGATGGGCTTCTTTGTGCCTGAAGCCCCTCAGATGGTCAAAGGTGGGTGGCTCAGGGTGTCAGGAGTCAGGGATCTTTTGAAGCCGCCGAAAACAAGACTGCGGGAGACAGTCGTCCGAAGCCCAAGGTCTGTTTATTAATTGTTATCGATAAGGTTGCTCGTTCTGCGCGCAGAGGTTCTGTCACCCTCGAGAGCAGGACGGTGTCTGCCCACTCAAAGGCAGGGCTAATCTTTTATACCCAAACTTACGTATACTATGTTTATAGTTAATTCCCAATAATATAGATTATTATTACTATGTCTAATTTTCCCCCAACCAATCTGCAATTCCCAGTATCCTCTCCAAAATGGAGAATGTGAAGAAGAAGAAAGAAAATTTTAACACACCCCTTTCCCTCCATCTTGGCCACATGGCCGATAATATAAACAATCCTAAAAACTACTTTTTCTACCTGATAACTACTCAATCTACACCTCAGTTTCTCTATAAGTTTGCATCTCTTCACTAGGTCCAGGCAAACGTGGCCAAGGGACGGGATCAGCCCTCAAAACCCCCCTGGCCTCACCTGGGGGCTTAAAAAAGGCTGTACAGGGGGGTTCTTGTTCCCCCAAAGGGGTCAAAGGGATACCTTGGACCCCCACATCTCCCCCTTCTGTTTGCACCAAGAACACATCTTTTACAGTTGTGTCCAAGGCTCTCCGAACACAGCGAAAGATGCAAGGCAAAATAATTAGGGAAATAATAAAGAGAACAATGATCCCAACTAAGATATAAAAACCCACTTTGAGAATTTCTCTCCCGACAGAAGAAAGGTCAAAAAAGTCAAACAGACCATCCATCCAT
Organism: Muscicapa striata striata; assembly: GCA_030060385.1. Classification (NCBI taxonomy): domain Eukaryota; kingdom Metazoa; phylum Chordata; class Aves; order Passeriformes; family Muscicapidae; genus Muscicapa; species Muscicapa striata. Next base: position 32,075 of record JAREIS010000772.1, on the reverse strand, counting down.
GACCCAGTGGATTCCCCAAGCTTTGCCAATCCCTGCTTCAACTGTTTAAGATCTTCATGAATTGATTTGGATTCATCAGAAAGGTTCATGCAACACATTCCCTCAAATTCTTCACACCCATGCCCATGTGTCAGCAATAGATAGTCAATTGCTGCCCTGTTTTGAGGGTTGCCTTCCGCACTGCTGGTTTCCGTTATCATGCGACCTATCGCGCGAAACAGCTGCGGTGTTTTTACTCAACCAGCAACCCAACCGATCCAATTGAGTCAAGGCAACCCCAGATGCCACTTGGGGCGAGAATATCGCTGCTGAAATTCTCTGTGCCTTGTTCCATGTAAAAAAGCTGTCATCACAGTTTGGATCGTAATGTTGGATTTCCCTCTTTCCTCTCTTTTTCAATTCTGTCAAAACCCTTTCATCAGGTGTTAACAACGAAAGTTTTCCAATGCTGCATGGACCTCCAGTGATGTTTGCAGGGATAGCAGGCCAAATTCTGTCCCCGCAAATGAAGAATGTTCCCTGTGGCAATTTTGCATGGACTCGGAGGGATGGTTTGTTTGAAATCCTTGTATAGTTGCACCACCAAGAAGTGTTTCTATAAACATCATGCGTCGGAGTAACATCTAAGGTCTTATTCTTTGTTACTCCTGGTCTTAAAACATTGAATTCAATACAGAAATCCATTCTCGTTGAACCTAAGATATCCAATTCCTCTGGTTCAACGGAAGTCACAGGAGAAATTTGACCCATACATTCCACCCATCCACAGGAGTTGACTTGCCCTGCAACATCCTTGGAGGAATGTTTTCGGGATTGGCCACTCTCTCACTGGCAAACCGACCAAACATGTTGAAAACGGTTTTCTTGGTCTGGAGTGAGTTAGACAAATTGTGTCCAATCCCGCTGCATGAGCCAAATTTTCCCACACATTCGCTTTCGGCTGTACCACTGGTAGATTTGTTTTAACACCTGTCATCCCTGACAGAAAAACAGAATACAACACTACATAAACAAACATGATGAATTTTAGGTTCTTAATTTCTTGAAGTGCCGTCCGGACACAAGCTCGTTTCGTCAGCCTTCGACTCAGTCTGTGAGTCCTTTTCTTCACTTTCAGGGTCAATTTCGGTTTGCGTCGGCGTTGGGGCTCGGTAGGGTTTGACACACTTTGCCGGTATCCACTTCAATCCTTTATCTGTGGAAACACAAGCAAAACCCTTTCCCCAAGTGATTAATTTGAAAGGTCCCTCTAATTTTCCTGACTCTATATTTTTTGTCATTACTAAAGGATTCTCCTTCAGTTTAGCCCTTTTATCGTTTGTGAAATGTCTTATGATTGGTGGAGTTGGTTCTGAAAATGAACCATTCAGAAAGTTCAACACATACAACGCTTTGTTCAAACGCATGTGAGGTGTAGCCTCTGGCTCCCCCTTTTCTGCTTTTCAAGGAGCGTTTTCAAAGTGTGATGTGTCCTTTCTATAATTGCCTGTCAGTGGATGAATGTGGAATGCCAAAAGTATGTCTGACACCCCACCTTTTCAGAAACTTGTCCAAAACCTTACCTATGTAAGTCGGACCATTGTCTGTTTTGATTTCTTGAGGCACGCCTAAAGATGCAAATGCTTGTAGAAAATGTCTACATGCATGCTGTGCCGTTTCTCCCGTATGTAATGAAGCAAAGACCGCACCTGAAAAGGTGTCAACTGAAACATGAATATTTTTCAATTTGCCAAAAGGCGGGTATTTGGTGACGTCTGCTTGCCATAATTGAAGGCTTTCCAATCCCGTGGGTTTACTGCTCCCATGGAGATTGGTGGCTGTACCATTTGACAGTCAGGGCATGTTTGCACAATTTCCTTAGCTTGTGTTTTGGAGAGTTGGAAGGATTTCATCAATGCTTGAGCATTTTGATGGAAAAAGGCATGACTGAGTTTTGCTTGTTGGAAAATGTCTGGTAGTGTCTGCAGGACAGTCATGGTTAATTTGTCATCTTGCATTGCCTTCTGCTAGAAAGCCTGGCAATGAAGAGTGCTCTGATATGTGTAATAAAATATTTTCTGTCCTGCTTTCCAACAATTTCTTCATGCACAATAAATACGAATATAGAATGTCATTGTTAGTTTCTTTCAAGAGCGATCCTTCCAACCTCCTGACCACATTGGCTCGTGTTGTGAATCTGTAACTAGATTCAGAGGTTGTTGGAACAATTTAAAAACTCTGACCACTGCAGCCAATTCTACAATTTGCGGTGATCCCTGTACTATCTGTACATCTGACTCACTCTTTGTAATTGAATTTTGCCACGTGATTGCTGACTTCCCTGTCTTTCCTGAACCATCAGTAAATACTGTGATTCCTCCAACGGTTCTTCACTTGCTCTTGGTTTTCTCTGAGTCTCAGCTTTTCTTTCAACAATCTGTGGCTCGGGTAATGAATTGAACATTTGCCTGTGAAGTTTAACAACGCAATCGCCAAGTCCTGAGATTTTTGAAATGCCCAGTCAAAGTAGTCTTTTTTCAGAGGCATATAGATCATTGAAAAGTCTTTGCCTGTCATTGCCAATAGTCTTGTCCTTGCCTTTATAATTATTTGAGTTGTCATTTCCAGAGTTGTAAGAATTGTCCTTGGAGGTCTGTAGGGTAGGAAAACCCATTCTATAATTAACAAAGGATCTTTTTTGAGTTCATCCCATTGGAAAATCAAACCATGTAGCTGTGTCTCTTCTCCCAACACTGCTAAATGGAATGATAAAGAGTCCACATATCGGTGTGCTTGTCTCTCTTGCATCAATTTTGCAATTTTCTGCAAGTCTTCTTGTGCTTTTGGTGTGAGGTTCTGGGCGATCTGATGTCACTGTCGCCTTTCAAGAGGTCAAACAGGGACTTGAAAGTTCTTCATTTGTGATCCCCAAGACTGGTCTCATCCAATCAATCTCCCCAACGACCGTTGCAGATCTTGTAAATTGCAAACCTAGAACTGAGTTCTAGCTTTTGAGGCTTGATTGTCTGTTCGTGATCTTCCATCAAAGGTATTTCCAAGGCGCATTTCCTGAATTTTTGAACGCTGATTTCAGTCCTGCTTTCTGCACTCCTTCAAATCACACAAGCACGGACCTTCTGTAGCTCTTCCTTTGTTGATGCCGCAATAAGTAAATCATCCATATAATGGATTATTTTTGCTTCAGGATACTTGCTTCTTGCTGGAGCCAAAGCTTGCGCCACATACCACTGACAGATTGTTGGTGAGTTTTTCAAACCTTGCGGTAAGACAGTCCAATGATACCTCTTCATTGGCTCTTCTCTATTCAGACTTGGAACAGAGAATGCCATTTGGTAGGCATCATCTTCATGGAGTGGTATTGTGAAGAAACAGTCCTGAGATCGATGATCACGAGTGGCCATTCTCTGGGAATCATTGCAAGTGATGGAAGTCCTTGCTGAAGAGGTCCCCATTTCTTCAAGATTTCATTCAGTTTCCTGAGATCATGAAGCAGTCTCCATGATCCAGAAGTCTTCTTTTCGGATGACCGAAAACTGGGAAATTCAGGGACTATAGTTGGTTTTATGTGTCCTTTTTGTGATTGTTCTTTCACTAAAGTCCCAGGCACCCCAACTTCTTTCCCCAAAGGGTACTGATCCATAAAGATGTTTTCCATTCCCAACCTTTGGGTTGGAAATCCAATAACCCTTAAAAACCCAAATCTGTTTGTTCCATGGGAAAATCTCCCAAAAAGGGGGAATGGTTTTTTCCCAAGGGAATGGCCTTAAACTATTTCCCCAGGTCCTAAAAAGGTGACTGCGTCTTTTCTGAACATCTGTTTCCCCACCCCGGGAAATTCTGCCCGGTACAAACCAACCTTGGCCGTAGATGTCGAAATGAGGGGACATCCGCTCCCGGGGTCAATTTTGGGCCTGAAAGTTATTTCCCCCTTTTAAAGGATAACTCACAGCTGATGATTGGCCCTTTCTTGGATTATGTGTTTAAAACCCGCAAGGTAATAAATGGTCTTCAAATGGGATGGTCTTCACCCATCGCCGGAAATTACTTTGTTCCAGTGGTGGAGGGCCCAAAGTTTGTTGGCCATGAGTGTTTCTGGAATGCCAACGGTGGCCCGGGCTTTTGGCCAAAATTGTTGTTCTGGGAGTCTCGAAACTACTGTGGGAAATATTATCAAACCAAAATTTGCCCCGACCCTCCCTTTAAGTGGAAGTCCTGCCTCAAAATACCCCAAAATCCGGTAGGTTATTGATGCTGATTCTTATTAAAAGCATGTTATTTTTGGGGCCAGGGGGAATAAATTGTGTTCCGGTGTAAACCCCTTCACGGAATTCCCAGTGTCCGGGCTGAGGGGCGACCACGCCCCCCATAGCGGGGAATTTGGGTTCCCTGTTCCACCCCCCATTCTTGTGTCCCCGGGCCATGGGGGAAGGCGGCTCTTCATGATTTTTTGGAATGGTAATTGCTTTCCCAAATTGTTGAGAAAAATTTGGGTATTTTCCTCTTGAATCTTTACAAATTTCCCGGGTTTGGTTTGCTGGTACTTTTGGGATGAGGACAATTTCTTTTAAATGCCCAGTTCCTCCAAATTATAAATTCCCAAGAACTTATTTTTAAAGATACTTATTTTTCTTCTTAAGTTTTCCAAATGCCTTTTTCAAAGTTTTATTCTGTGTCTGCAAACTTCAGTCATCTCTCTTAATAGGACATCTGGTTTAGGATTTCCAAATGTTTATGCCCCAACCATCTCGCAGGTTGGTTGGCTGGGGCGGGATGCCCTTTCCCTTGCTTTCCCTGGATTTGCATTTAAAATGCAAGGTTTAAAAACCGATCGACTCTTCCTGGTCAAACCTGTCTGCCCACAGCCTGTGTAGTCTTCCCAAAATGAAAAGGTTAATGCTCCTTGCCTTATATCTGGGTGATGTCTTGTGCCCAAACTGGAGCCACTTGCAGGGGCCCTTTTGTCAAGGCTTTGATGTCTGCTAATGCATTTTTGGAAGAAATTTGTTGTCTCGGGGTCTCGGGGGACCCCTCCCACCCTTGCTACTGCAAATTTCCTGTGGGCCCTCCCGGATCTGATTGCAAACCCAAGGGTCCCACCACCTGCGGCCAGAGGACACTTGCGTGTCTGTTAAAAGTACGTTCGGACCTTGGCCAATTGAGCCAAGTCAAACCAGAAAATTTTCCCCTTTTAAAAGTTGTTTAAAATAGGGAAATCGGGTTTCCATGGGCCCTAATCGCTTTTATTAGATTTTCACCACTTCGGGCTCAGCTTTTCCATCTGGGGTTCTGTCCTGATCATCAAATTGACTGGCAACCATGGAGGTTACGTTCCATTTTATTCTTCTTCTTACACCTATCCTGTTTGACCAATCCACCTAAGGATTGTGCCATCTCCATTGCATTTCTTTTGGATTTTGTCCACGGGGAAAAAACCCATTTCCTTGTGTTAAAACCCCGGGTGTCGCCCCATCAACCTTTGCCCGTGGGGCCCGGCGGGAGGAATGGTGTTGCCTTCCGGGGAATCCTCTGGGGTTTGGAAGGTTCGGGTTTTTTTCAACCCTAAACAAAAGGATCTACCAAATCTTTTGGAACCCGGGGACCATGGGCCTGCCCTTCCGAAATTGTTATGTTGGGATACCTTAAAGGCCCTTAATAGGGATTTGTCCTCATTTTCTTGAATTTTTTGAGGTGGTATATGTCCTTTCTGTACGGTATTTGTCTCCGGCTGGAAAATATTTAAATTTCGGGGGGTTCCCTAAGGTACGCTGGGGCCCTTTGGCTTGAGGCGGCTCGCTTGTTGGGGTTGCCATGGTGACAGCCCGCCTTGCCCCAGGCGCACCAAGGGGGAATACCCTCCGGCCCCCCCCCCGGAGGACCCAAACCATCTACCCCTGAGCCCCCCTCGCCTTCAAAACCGCTGCCGCCCCGGCCACAGCCTGCCCTCCGGAAAAGCTTTATACTTGAGCTGGTTCTGTCCCTCCAACCATTCAGTTTGGGACCCTTTTCCCTGTCCATTGTTCTGCTACTTCCGGTTTTGGCTACAGGTTCGTGACACTGTTTGGCATCCCTTTTCCGCGTTTTGGCCGGTCAAGCCCCCCAGGCACTTCCGGGGCAAATGGCACACCCCCCCACCCCGGGGAAATTTTTCCGGCCCCCCCAGGGGGGGCCCGGACCCCCTGAACCCGGGGGTTTCCAACCCCCCCTTGATTGGGGGGTTTGGGCCCCAAGGCCCCGAGTGCCGGGCCGCGCCGGGGCCCGGCGGGATTTTCGGGGTGCCCGGTCGGGTCCCGGTCCCCGGCGGGGGGGTACGGGGCGGACACCCCCCGTGGGCCCGTTCGCTTCCGGCGAACCCAAAGCGGGGCGGGGCCCCACCCTCCGGGCGGGATAAACCCCGCGCGCCCGGGGGCCCGCCTCGCGCCCCCCCCGCGGCGGCCCGGGGCCCGGGCCCCCGCAACCCGAAAACCTGCCCGGCCCCTCCGCTCCGTTTTGGGGGGGAAAACCTGGCCCCCTTGGGCCAGGGGAGGCGGTTGTTGTTAAATCACTAATTCACCCCTGTTAAATTTTTGCCTGCAGGCAGGACGGGAAACCAAGGTGGTAGTATTTCCCTCCGCCCCCTCCCTGCTGGACCCCCTTTTTGGGCCAAAGGGGACTTTCACCGTCCCGCCCGGGGGCGGGTTCCTCCTCCCCTAAACTGGGTTTTCTGAGGTGGGAGCGGGACTAACTCTGTTCCCGGGCCCTGGGGGTGATGGTTCCCCCCCATGCCTTTAAGCTTTAATTGGGGGTTTTTTTAGGCCCCCCCTGGGATAGGTTAAATGGACCTGATCTTCTTCGTGCTTTGTCCCCAGTTGGGTTTGAAGTTTTTCCTTCCTCCTGAGGGGGGAGGCTTTTTGGTTCAAAATAAAAGTCTGTCATGAAAGCTTTGGAAAACCCCTTTTTTTACCCCCCTTTTTTTTGGGGGTTGGTGGACAGTTCTAAAAATTCTGGGAATTAAATTCCATTTATCTGGGTGGTATTTTCCACATTATTTCAACCTAATTGATGGGGGCCCCTTTTTTAATTCAGTTATTGGTCCCAAAATGGGTTAAATAATTCTTGTGTGTAAAATCTTTTGCCCTTGATCTTTCCTTTGGGAGTGTTCCTTTTTGCCGTTCCAAAATTTTCCCTTATATTTTCCCCCATGCTGGTGGTCCTAACCCCTCCCTTCAATTTCTAATTTTTTCTGATTTGCAATGGGAGGGAGCAATTTTTTTCTTTTGCAATTTTTGCCTGTTCACAAATGCCGGTGGTTTTGGGGTTGTTCAGTTTCAAAATTTGGTTAAAGGTTGTCGGGTGGGTCTGGAGGTTTTTCCCGACCGGGGAGCAGTCCCCCAGGGAGGGTTCGGGCCCCCCTCCTCCAAGAATCGGGCAGTGACTTCTGGCACCAAGGCTAGTTCCCCCCCCTTTCTCTTGGTGGCCCTTTAGATTTTTCTATGGTTCTTTTTCACCCTTTAGATCCAAAGAGGTGGGAGATTTACTTCCCCCAATTTCCAGATACAAAAATCTGATGGGTTCTTTGTCCTCCCAGATGCAAGGGGGGGGTTAGGGGTCGGATCAGGGATCTTTTGAACCCAAAACAAGACCGGGGGCGCCCCAAGCCCAAGGTCTGATTAATTTTATAATAAGGTTGCCCGCAGCAGAGTTCTGTCCCCCTGGGCGGGAGGTGTCTCCCACTCAAAGGCAGGGCTAATCTTTAACCCAAACTTCGAACATTTTTGGGGTTTTCCCCAATAAAGTTAACCTTGCAATTTCCCCAACCAACTGCAACCCAGTACCCCTCCCAAAAGGAGTGTGAAGGTTTTCCACCCTTTTCCCTATCTTGGCCTCCCAAATATCAACCCAAACACCTCCTGAAATCCTTCACACCCTCAGTTTCTCATAAGTTTGCATCTTTTCACTGGCCCAGGAAAACGTGGCAAGGGACGGATCACCCCTCAAAACCCCCGGGCCCTCCCTGGGGTTTAAAAAAGGCTGTACAGGGGGTTCTTGTTCCCCAAAGGGTAAAAGGATCCGGGCCCCCGGCCCATCCCAGAGCTGGGGCAGCCACAAAGCTGTGCCCATTTCTGTTCATTCCTGCTCTGATGAGGATGGATCCTCAGCCACTTTGAGGTTGCTGATGAATTTTACTACTCCAGAGGCTCTTCTTTCTTGAGCTCTTCAGTTCATAAATTCAGTGTGAAAGAGACATAAACATTTGTTCAAAACACCCAAATAAGATGAGCCCCTGGGAATAATTTAAGTTTTCGATTCTTCTGTGGTTACTTAGACGGAATTCAGAAGTGTATCCCAAGTGAATATACAATATTGAAAAAACATAGAAAGAACTGTTTAATCCTGGTAAATTTTCTTTTCCTGTTTATAGATGGACATAAGCAATTTCCAATTTATATTGACCCCCAGAAAAATTCTAATGCAGTCTTAATCGATATGAAAATCAAGAATCTTCATGGCTGACAATCAATAACTATTTTTACCCATGCCCTCTCTAGCATTTCCCTCATCCAGTCCCTCCTATGGATCCTCAGCCACTTGGAGGATGTTGGTGAATTTTACTACTCCAGAGGCTCTTCTTTTTTGAGTTCTTCAATTCATAAAATCAGTGAGAAAGAGACATAAACATTTCTTCAAAATACCCTAACAAGAAAAGCCCCTGGGAATAATTTAAGTTTTGAATTCCAGTGTTAATTAGACATATTTCAGAAGTGTATTCCAAGTGAATATATTATACTGAAAACGATGCAGAGAGAACTTTCCTGTCCTATTAAGTTTTCTTTTCCTGTTTATAGATTGATATTAGCAATGTCCAATTGATATTGACCCCCAGCACCTTTAATGCAGTCTGAATAGATATAAAAATCAGGACCCTCCATGGGTGACAATCAATCAGAGTTTGTCCTCATCCACTCCCCAGCATTTCTCTCCCACAACCCCTGGGACTCCAATGGATCAGGAATGGTGTGGCCAGCAGGACCAGGGCAGTGATTCTTCCCCTGTGCTTGATACACATTGGGCAACATCACAAGTGCTCTGTCCAGTTCTGGGGTCCCCAGTTTAGGAAGGATGTGGAGGGGCTGGAGGATGTCCAGAAAAGGGCAACAAGGCTGGTGAGGGGTCTGGAACACAAGTCCTGTGAGGAGCGGCTGAGGGAGCTGGCGATGTTTATCCTGGAGGAGAGGGGGCTCAGGGGAGACCTCATCACTCTCTACAACTCCCTGACAGGAGAGTCCAGCCAGGTGAGAGTTGGGCTCAGCTCCCAGGGAGCAGTGACAGGGCAAGATGACACAGCCTTAAGTTGCAACAGAGGACATTTAAGCTGGACATTGGGAAATATTCTTGAAAAAAACGTGTGCTTGCCCATTGGAATGGGCTGCCCAGGGAGGTGCGTGAGTCACCATCCTTGGAAATGTTTCAGGAAAGACTGGATGTGGCACTGAGTGCCATGGTCTGCATGACAAGGTGGTGTTGGCTCACAGGTTGGACTTGATGCTCTCAAAGCTCCTTTCCAGTCTGGGTGATTCTGTGATGATTGTGACACTGCAGGGCCTTGTGGAACCAAGGGATGCAGAGCTGTCAGCAAAGGAAGGGTCCAGCCAGGTGGGGCAGCCGGGGGATGACGACAGCCTGCAGGGACAGAGGCGCAGGGCATGGACACCGTAGGACAGCCTGGGCTGCAGAGAGCACAGGGATGGGCAGCAGCTGAAAGGCCCTGCCAGAGCCAACTCCTGCAGCACTTGGGCCATGGCTGCTGGCCCTGGGCCCTTGGCCAGCAGGGGACAAGTGAGCCTTGCTGTGCTGGGGCCTCATTGCCTCCTTGTCCCTGCTCAGCAGCCTGGCAGGGGCTGCCCCATGGTGCTGCCCTTGGCATTGCACATCCCCAGAGCCCAGTGCTCCGGGAAGAGTCCTGAGCAATGAGGGAGGGACAGGATCTGCCTTGGCAGGGGCTGAGGCTCAGCCTTGGCCCTTGGCATTCCTGAAACACAGGTTTGCTCAGCATCAGAGACACCTTTCCTTTGCTTGTTCCCACCTGTCAAACCCAGTGTCACCAGTGTTCTGCTCCAACTGGAACCTGTGGACACTTTCTCATTCGGGTCCCTCAGTGGGACCCATCAGAACTTCAAGAAACTTTGGAGTTTGAATATGACTTTGAGTTCTTAAGAAGGTTTTCTTCAGCTCCTTCTCAGGGACTGATGCTCAGGGACTCAACACTCTTGGAAAATCACTGCTCTACAGAGACTGGGCCACTGAGAGCCATTTTAAAAGATTTTATTCCATTATCAGTCTCGTTGAAGGGTGAAACATAGAAGATATAAAACTCAGTGCCATTCTATCAGAAGCCAACTTATTTCCTGGTTACAATACCCTTTAGTGTTTTTCAGACTAGTACCTTTTGCCACACAATGGTGCTAATACTTCAAGCCAATCACCTATTATTTTATCCCACGCAGTCTTGTCACAATGCATCTTTCACAGTTCTAATTCTCAAAAATATCTGGTCTTTTTGCAAGGCCATAATTTGAAACTTGTTTCTAGTTCAATCTCTCTCTCAAAAATGTCTTCTCTATTCCATTCTATTTTTAAGTCAGCACACCTTATCTCAGAGTTTGCATACAGATATACAAGACTGTGTGAGCTTTCAGTCAGGCTTTGAGAACCCTTTACAAATCTATTTCTCACAAATATCAATCACAGAATGCTGCATCGCCTCTGTTCTAAAGAGAACAGTAATAAATTACACCCTTTAAAATAGGAATGGATATTTCTAAGAAGCTCTCTGATATATTTTTCCATAAGTGGAGTTGAAAACTTTCCGAATGAACTGCACCAGACCAGAGGGAAAGCAAGGCAGAACCATAGTTTGCTAGGAAATCTCAAGAATTCGGTCATAATCGAAGTCAAATGTTTCTGATTCCTTTTATGGGTCCCACTGAGGAACATGACGGAGAAAGTGTCCCCAGTTTCCAGTTTGAGCCGGAAATTGGAGGCAGAGATGACTGGTTGTGTGGGACATGCAGGCACAGAGAGCTCTCAGAGCCTTGTGCATACAGGCTCAGGGATAGGGATGGAAATAAGGTTTAAGCTAACACCTTGGAGAAAACTTGGAGTATTAGAGGATTAGAAGTAAAATAGACATAAAATAAGAATATAAGTTTGTAGTTTAAGTAGAAATATTTTTAAGGAGACAGAAATATGTATTATGCAAGCAAAGCAGTATGTTAAGGAAGATGGTAAAAGATTTTAAATTTTAGTAATAGGATATGTTATAAAGTTATTTAGAAGTTTAAGATGTATCAATGTAGGTTTATGAAGTGTTATATGATTGGTTAAAAAATGAGGCATTGCAGGAAAGCCAAGAGAAGCAAAGCAAGGAATGATTGGTGTAAAAAGACACTAGCTAAGTTGCTAGAAGTATTTGATTGGCTAAACAACTAACCTAAGGCATTGTAAGTAAGAATTAGACAGCTTCTGATACTATAGCATTGGATGTAATACCTTGAATGGCTCACCCTTGTATGGGACTAATGCAATAAAGCAATAAACCATCTTTTCCAATGTCTCTCAGCTGCCCTGTCTCTTGTAGTATTGTCATGATGTGACTTGGGTTTGCCAATTTTAATATATTTAATTTCTTGTCAGAGATAGGATTTAGAAGGAAAAACAAGGCAGGCTTAAAACTTAAAAGGGGTATAAGAAGAAATTTATTAATAACAGAAAAAAATTCAGAATAAGATTTTCAGATTATTCCCTCCTTCCCCCTTCCCTCATCTTTCAAATTTCCTAACAGTAACATACGGACAACACTTCAGTCAGTTATCTGCTTCAATAATCATTTCAGTTCACTCTAGAGAGAAAAGTTTCTTTTTGGTTTAGGCTTAGGGGATGTCTTTACTTTCACAATTTGCATCTGCCCGGATCTGAAAACTATGATTTCCTCTCATCCCCACAGTCTCTCCAGAGCTGTGTTACGGGTTATGCTGCACACTTGGGGTACTACTTTTAAAGGCAGGCTGCTGAAAAACAAAATTCTCTCAATCTCTTTTTCTATTAAATGTCTCTGTCCATATTTCCAGTCCTAAAACAGAGAGCCTCATTTCCTTGAGGCAAAAAGTCTTCTTTTCAAGCACTTTAACCTCTCCAAGTATATTTCACAGTTTAAAGGAATTTTAGTGTAGTCACAGTCCCCTTATAGCCCACAAAAAAAAGGTTTTCAGCTACTTATTAGTGGCATCTCTTCAATCTCTTCCCATCTGGAAAACTTAACTTTCATCTCACTGACTTCAGTGGACTCCTTGCTTTATTCTTTTTATTCTCGGGAGCTCAGGAGATCTAGAGTCTTATCCAGGCATTGAAAGGGTTAAACTTGCATCCAGAAAATAAAGGAGCTTGGCTAAGCCACGCTGGGAAAAATGTGGTCACAGGGACTACGTGGAAAAGGCTGGACTTCTTTTTGCCGCGTGGTCAGCTGGGGGCCTCCCCTTCTCAGAACAAGGAGAAAGGGAAAATGCTTCGGTGGCTCCCCCATTCCCGTCTCGGCCATGCTGCATGGAGAAAGAAAGTCAGGCCGAGCCAGAGCCTCGCCAAGCCTCCCCTCACTGGGGCTGCACGGGGCCATTCGGGGTCACCCGGGGCCGCGCGGGGCCGCCTCGCCCCGCTGGGACCAGCGCCGGGGCCCCAAGCCAAGCTGGGACCGAGCCAGGGCCAGGGCTGGGGCCAAGCCCAGAGCCTGGCTGGGGGCCGAGCTGGGGCGGGGGCCCCGGCCAGAGCTGACCTCACTTCCGGAGGCCAGAAGTCAAAAGAGAGTGAGTTAACTTTTACCAATGTGATTTATGGAAGCAAAACAACTCCTCCATTGGCTACCTCGGATGCCAACCACCAAACCAGCCCCCCGATTGGTCCCTGCAGCACACAGAGGAAGCTCCCAGAGAGGGGACAGCCCTCCTATTTCTGGGTCCTTGTGCTGCTCTTCTCAGACAGCTCCCACGCCCACATGTGAGACCAGCACAAGTATTAATCTCCTGATATGGATTTTTTTGGAAAGAAAGTACACCTATGGAAATCCTTAAGGATGTAGGGACACCAGGTCTACCTCAATAAAAATGAATAGGGATTTAGGGACATAAAATCCACGCCATTAAGGTCAATGAGAATTTAGGGACACCATGTTTAGCCATTAAAGTAGATATGGATTTTATTGAAATGTGATGCAAAAATGGTGAAATCTGGTAAAATTTGGAAGAAAGCTTTGGCTGAACTCCAGAAGTATCTATCCCAGGATCATGGTGTAGATGCTCTGGAAGTCCTGGATGAATCCCTGGAGGCCAATCCCGAATCCCTGATCCCATACCTGTGGCCCATGGTGGACCTGTGCCTCCAGGTAAGCCCCAAAATCTCAGTTTTCAGCCCAAAATCTGGGAATTCTGAGCCCAAAATTGGATTTTTAGCACCAGAAATTTTGTGACATTGGGTCTATCCATTGAAGTCATTGGGGATTGGAGGACACCACTGAAGCCAGTGGGGATTCAGGGAAAGCAGGTCTACCCAGTCAACCCAACAGAACTCACCATCTCCCAGTTTAGGTGAGGGAGGGGCTGAAAAATTTTAGGGATCCAGCAAAACTGTGGGATTTTTCCAGGGAATCTCTCACCTTCCTTCAGCCTTTCGATGGGCAGTGCCCAGTCGCACCCTTGCTGGAGTTCTGGGCAGAAGCCAACAGGCACAGGCGGTGGTGCCAGGCAGAGAAGTTGGAGAAGTCACAGCTCAGCAGGGCCCCGACGAGGGCCAGCTCAGCCTCAGGGTCCTGCCTGGCCAACAGTACCCACCAGTGTTCCCAGGTGTGGACTGGGATGGCACCAGTATAAACCAGTAAGCACTGGGAGCCACCCCCAAGCTTCTGAGGCCTGTGGCGGCAGGTCCCAGTGCAAATCTTGCACCCAAACCTGTTCTCAGCGTGTTCTAGAGGCTCCCACTGTGGTCTTGCAGCTCCCAGGTTTTTACTGGGAGGGCACTAGTACAAAGCAGTAAGCACGGGGAGCCACCCTTGAGCCCCTGAGGCTTGTGGTGGCAGCTCCCAGTATAAACCAGTAAGTGTTGATGCACCCAAACCTGCTTCTAGTGCAGCCTAGGGTCTCCCAGTGTGGTCTAGTGATATGGGGAACATACACGGTTTTGAAAATTCAGAGTTTAGGAAGTCTATAATATGCTTAAACAGGTGGAGGAAAATAGAATACATAGCAGAAACAGTATGTACCAAACAACACAGGAACTTCGTTGCTAGGAAAAACAACATTAAGATAAGATATGTTACAAAAACTCAGCAAAGGAAGACCTAGCTATTGTACAAACCTGACAAAGCAAAAACCTGTGGCCCCAGAAACCCGCCGGGACCAGACAGGTGGTTTTGAGCGGGACAAGCTGACCTGAGGGAGAGCTAAACCTCCACTGTGCCTGTCCAGAGGCAGAGGTCAAACAGCGATCACTGAGGAAGAGATATGGTCTTCATCCCAAAGACCACTGAACATGACCTCCAGGAGGTGTGGCAGCTGATTATAATCCAAAGTAAGAGAAGGCAGAGATGGGCAGGCAGAGAGGTGTGGGCTTGTGGGATTAATGTGTTTTTACACCTGAAACCTGTCTTGACCAGGTACATATGGTTTGGAGGAAATATCCCTCCATGTGTCCCAGCTGGCAATAAAATATACTCTCTACAATATTGGTTTTCAAGTCTTCATTCCCAAAATCAGTTGGTGGGGCCAGCCAGGAGGTCTTCGTCTGGCTGCTGGGGTGCAGGGGACATCAGCATCCCAGTGCACCCCAGATCTTTTCCAGATCAGACCTCTGCTCCCCAGCCTCTCACTGTGGGGACGAACAGCCAACTTCCTATATGGCTTAGAGGTAGGGGTTTTTTTACAGGGGAGGGGACAGGGCAAATTAAAGTGAGCCTGTTAGACACTAGGGACACCTGCACATGTCTGAGAGCGTGTTGGAAGATGTCTGACACATAGAGCTGACAGGTTTGGGGAAGGTGTTTGGAAGCCTGCAAAGGGGTTTCTGTTGACCTCATAGGGTGACCGCAAGTTTGGGGGTAACTTGAACAGGAGCCAAGGTATTATCAGTATTATTAGCAGCATAACTCACTGCTATAACCCTAAATATTCCGTGTGAATTGTGCTTGTTGTTTGTTATAAGGTGGTGGAAGGAAGTATTTTATATGGCGACTAGTGTTTTGTGTTTGCGTCACTCTGATTTTGGTGGTGGGGATTTTGGATCATGTTTTCTACGTTTTCTGTAGTGGACCTTTGCAATATCGTTCATGTCACACTGTTCTTTTCTGAGGAATGAGGATCTGTTGTTTCTGATGTAATGCTGCTCTCTTGTGTCCACAACTGTAAATGACAGGTTAGTGATTTTTTTTTTTTTTTTTAAAACTGTCAGAGTTTAAAAGTTGGCAGAAATTAGGGAGAGAGCGCAGAGGGCTTGACCAAGCAAGGAAGCTTCTTTTTAGGTGGTTTCAGCTTGAGCCCCAGATTTCTTGAGGGATCAAGGGAAACTTGGTGGAGGAGGATGGGACCATAAAGCAGGTATAATTGGGACAAATATTCTCAGATTCAACAGATATTTATCTGGCTGTTGATTGGGAGCAACCTCTAATCGAAAGGGAACCCAGAAGGGTTAGATAAATTCCTTGCTTTACATGTGGATTAGCAATTTGGACGCCAAGGTGGCATCCAGCCTGGGTCCTCCTATGGTGCCATTGGTGTAAAAGGAAGTGGTACTGTATATCTAGGAGGTGGATGTCTACATGCCCCAAGTGTACTGCTGATCCACGGTATCATCATTCAGAATTATTTCAGGTTGAGTGTGAAATTGTGAATTTGATCTGTGGAAAGAGTCATTCGGTCCCTGAGGGTTGGGACATTTTTGAAGACCACTGAGAGGAAGTGAAAGAACATTGCCAGCAGAGGTTTGGGAGGAGAAGAGGAAGAAGGAGATGTCTTGGTTTGAAGGACAGGTCTCTGCCACTAAATGTAGAAGCTTCTCTTTGAAATCGAGAATTTAATTCCACTCCCTCCAAGTATTATAATTGTTTGAAGCAAGGACTCTAAGACAGAGATAAGGGGGTAGGAGTAACAGCTCTTTTACTAATATATATTTAACCGTACAAGCAGAAACAAGAGCAGTTATTAAAATTACCAACAAAACAGAACAGATAACTCAGTTCCAGTCCTTTCTTTAGCCGCAGGCACACTCTGCCTGCGCTTGGTCCCGGTGGTGCAGACGGGACAGAGCCTGCACAGCTGCGGAGAGCAGGCGGGAGCAGGAGGGGCGGGGGTGGCAGTGGCTGTGCTGTGTCTCAGGTGGGAGCAGGCTGGGAGCAGGCTCCTCGCTCACCACTTGTGTCCCGGTGATTTGCTGTGTCCTCAGAGGTAGGAGCCTGGAGTGGGGGCAGATGCAGGCAGTTGATTGCAGAGGGTCTGGCTCTCCTGCGTTCTCACCACGTGTGCTGTAGATGGGGGGTCCCCTTTTTCCAAGCTCGCCAGAAACACGAGTTTCCCGCGCCCACCTACCCCTTTGTCTAGAGTTGTCAAAAAGATCTTGAGTGTAACCCAGCAGGCTCCATTAGCATGATAATGGGAAAAATACTTTAAACTGGAACAAAATAAACCCAACCCCCAACAGGAGACAAATCATGGGGAGCCAGCAAAGTAAGGAGGTCCCTAGGAGATGCCCTTTAGGATATATACTAACCCATTGGAAGAAAGTTGTGGGGACAGGAGGAAGGGAGAGCAAAAGGGTCTTAATAATATATTCTAATCAGTGGTGGCCTCTATAAATCAGACCATGGGGCAAAGTGGGCATTGAACGGGACCACGGACGACAACACCATGTTGAAGTTAATGTTATTTTTAAGGCAGGAACGAAAATGGGATGAGGCATCATATGCAGATATGTTTTCCACCTTATGGAACCACCCAAAATGGCAAAGGGATTGTGGTGTTAACCCTCCACAAGACCCACTGATCCTAGCAATAGAAAGAGAAAACAGAAGGGTCCCGCATAAACTAAAACAATGCTGCTCAGCCTGTAGTATTGGTCAGAGGTGCACTAAAAATAACAAGGTATATAAGGAAGAAGACTCTGATCTGGCTGATCTCCCCTCCTCAATCACTAGAGTTGGGTGGGACCCCGGGAAGGGCACCAGATCAAACTCCAACTTCCCAGGAAGTCCAGTATCCTCTCTTACAAGGGTAAAGCTAGGGAACAACCAGTAGTTTTGCAAACACCTCTTAGAGAAGCAGTGGGACCAGATGGAACCACGATGTTACTACAGATTCCCTTCAATACTAATGATTTGGAAATTTGGAAAAGGAATGTAAAGGATTACATAAAGGGCCCTATAAGTATAGCAGGACACTTTCGGTTAATAGCGAGAAAACGTAACCCGCATTGGAGTGACATACAGCTACAGTTACATGCAATGACAGAAACAGAGAAACAGCTGATCCTAAAGGTAGCCTGGAATTGGCTGAGGAGCTCTATAAGGAAGGGGGGATGTAAAGGAATTCTTTCCCCTCCAGGATCCAAAGTGGGATGTGAACAGAATGGTGGAAAGACAGAAGTTACAAGACTATCAGGAGTGGATTGCAAAGGGAATAGAGAAAGCCATCCCCAAATCTATTAACTGGTCAGCTTTGTATGCCATCAAACAGGGTTCCTTTGAGTTGCCGTCTGAGTTCTTAGACAGGCTGAGACACAAGGCATCATAGCACATCTTTGGACTCAGAATCAGTCATCGGAATACAGCAGTTAGTGTCATTATTTTTAGGTCCATCCACCAGTGATATAAGACATAAACTTCAAAAATTAAAACCCACTGAAGGAAGAAATTTATAAATATTACTGGATGAAGCCTGGAGAGTGTTTAGCAATTGAGAAGAACGGAATAAAGGGAAACAAAGAAGGGTGATTGCAGAAGTTAAAAGGGAAGATAAAATTTTAAAAAGGGGCTTCCCCTCCTGGCCTGGGAATAAACCAATGTGCTATCTCTAAGCAATTTGCCACTGAAAAAATGAACGCCCAGAATGCTGGGAGAAGAGAAACAAAGGTGCATGAGTGGTAGTAAATGCAAATGAAGACTGACAGGAACCAGGGGCGTCTTCCCTAGCTGATCCCCTAGTTATAATGAAGCCAGGGGAAAGGGAAAATCAAAAGCAATACAATTTCTAATTGACAAAAGGGAAACCACTCAGGTTTGTTGTGGCCTCTGAAGTCAGCCAGAAAGTTTGTTCCCATGTGCTGTGAGTTTTCTGTACCAC
Organism: Muscicapa striata striata; assembly: GCA_030060385.1. NCBI lineage: Eukaryota > Metazoa > Chordata > Aves > Passeriformes > Muscicapidae > Muscicapa > Muscicapa striata. The sequence goes on along the minus strand of JAREIS010000772.1, from coordinate 13,728 downwards.
TGCAAACGTTGTTATCAGAGCCAGGGCTGCCTGGCAGCCACCCCCAAACTGCCCTGAGCATTTTTTTTGCTTTACTTTTGCTTTCTTTCCTCTTTCCTCTCCCAGATTCCTCTTCTCCAGGATAAACATCCCCAGCTCCCTCAGCCACTCCTCACAGGACTTGTGTTCCAGACCCTTCACCAGCCCAGAGTTACAGGGCCCCTCAAATTCCATAAGGTTCCAGAGTGACACAATGGACTCCTTGTTTGCACGGTGTCACAGTGGACCCCTGGTTACACAAGATCCTGCAGTGTCACAATGGATTCTTGGTTCCATGACACCCTGCAGTGTTAGTATCACTGTGGTGTCTAAGTACATGAGGCCCTGCAGTATCACAGTGGGACGTTAGTTCCAGGGGGCATTTGGTGTCAAAATTGTTCCCTTAGTTCCATGAGTCCCTGCAGTATAACAATGGCCCTTTAGTTCAACCAAACCCACTGTGTCACTGTGGCCTCTGTGGTTCCACTAGGACCAAGAGTCACCAATGGACCTTGGTTCCATTGAGCCCCACAGTGTCACAATGGGACCTTGCTTCCCTGGGGCCCTGCAGTGTCACAATATTCACAGAATCACCCAGGTTGTACAGATGTTTGAGATCATCAGATCCAAATGGTGACCTAACAGCACCTTGTCACCCTGACCATGGCACTCAGTGACACATCCAGTTATTCCTTAAATATCTCCAGTGGGGGCAGTGACACCACCACTTCACTGGGCAGAGACACCACCACCTTACTGGGTAGCCCATTCCAATGCCAAATAACCCTTTTTTGTGTGAATATTTCCTGATATCCAGCCTAAACCTCCCCAGTTAATGTTTATGGCTATGTCCTCTTGTCCTGTGGCTATTTCCTTGGAACAGAGTCCGACCCTCACCTGGCTGCACCCTCCTGTCAGGGAGTTGTAAAGAGCGATGAGGTCTCCCCTGAGCCTCCTCTAGGATAAACATCCCCAGCTCCCTCAGCCTCTCCTCACAGGTCTTGTGTTCCAGATCCCTTTACCAGCATTTTTATCATTCTCTGGACAAGCGCCAGCCCTTCCCTGTGTTTCCTAAATTGGTGGCCCAGAAATGGACACAGCACTTTAGGTGCTGCTCAGCCAGTGCCAAGCACAGGGAAAGAATCACTGCCCTGGTCCTGCTGGCCACACCATTCCTGATCCAGGCCAGGAGCCATTGGCCCATTGGCCTCCTTGGCCACCTGGGCACACTGCTGGCTCATGCCCAGCCTGCTGTCCATCACTGCCCCCAGGTCTCTGTGCCTGGCCACTGTCCAGCCACTCTGTCCCCAGCCTGGAGCACTGCAGGGGTTGTTGTGGCCAAAGTGCAGGATCCACCACTTGGTCTTGTTAAACCTCACCTTGCTGGATTTGGGCCATGGATCCAGCCTGTCCAGGTCCCTCTGCAGAGCCGATGGCACTCAAGGTGATCTGTTCCATCACCTTGCTGGGCAGCCAGGTCAGGCTGACAGGCCTGGAGTTCCCCAGATCCTCCTTCCAGCCCTTCTTGGGGATGGGCTCACATTGGCACCTCCAGTCCTCTGGGACCTCCCTGGTGAGCCAGGACTGATGGTAAATGATGGAGAGCAGCTTGGGGAGCTCATCCAGCAGCTCCCTCATCCCCCTAGGATGGGTCTCCTCTGGCTCCAGAGACACCTGTGAGCATCTGAGTGGCTCAGCAGGTCCCCAGATGTTTCCTCCTGGATTACAGGGGGTCTGTTCTGCTCCCTGTCCCCATCTACCAGCTCAGGAGAATACTTGTCCTGAGGAAAACTTTTCTTAATATTGAAAATTGAGACAAACAAGGTGTTAAGTATTTCAGCCTTTTCCTCTGTTTTAGTTACTATATTCCCCACTCCATCCAAGAAAGAGTAGACATTCCCCTTATTCTTCATTTAGTTTATTTATAATTTTTTTTTTTTTTTTTTTTAAATAAAAATTTTCACAGAAGTGGCCTGGTTAAGTTATAATGGAGCTTTCACCTCTCTAATTTTCTTTCTGCATGACTTAACAACATCCTTAAACACTTCCTGACTTGCCTGATCTTTTTTCTCTGAGTTTCCACAAAATTTCCTTGCCCAGCCAGGCCAGTCATTTTCTTCACTGGCTCATCTTTTTGCAAAATGAACAGGCTGCTCCTTCTCCCTTAAGATTACTTTCTTGAGGTGTTTCCATCTCTTCTGGACACCTCTGGTTTTAAGGGCTTGTTCCCATAAAAAAATCAGTACCTGAATTTGTACTCTCCAAATCTGCATCCTGAACAGGCCAAAGTCTGCTCTCCATAATTGCAGTGTAGAAGTTTTGTTACTGCCTCTCCTTCTTTCACAGAATATTGAAAACTCAGTTATTTCATGGCCACTGTACCCCAGGCAGCCTCTGACCACCACATCTCCCACCAACTCTTCTTTGTTTGTGAACAGCAGGAACCAGAGCTTTCCTTGGGAATGGGAGTGTTACCAAAAATTCGGTAACAGAAAAAACTCCTGAACACCAATGTAGCCTAAAAAAGCAGCATTCTTTATTTGGCTGCATACACAGGGGGACAGCTCCTCCCAAAGCCATGCATGCTGAGTACAGGAAAGTTTCTGTTTATTTTCTGTATTTTGCATTCATATTCATTGATTGTCTCACCTAAACACACATATGAAAACCATTTCCCCAAAATCATTAACATATTTCCCCTCCCCTTCACCCATGCATTCTTCTGTCCTGGGGGTCTCTCTGGTGCTCCCTGGTGGTCGTGGACCCCAATGTTCCAGTCAGCCTGGCTGAGCTGGCAGGACACTGAGGCTGGTGAATTCCAGTTCCCCTTCTCACACAATGGGCATTGTTTGGTTTCCAGAGGCAAGGGGATTTGGAGAGCAAGAATTGTGTCAGATCACTGGAGTAGGCAGTTTATCATCTGGTGACATGAGGTCACAGAGTGGGCAATGACATCACAGAGTGGGTTATGTGAGGTCATCGAGCAGCTAAAACATCATAGGCTGTCTCTCTATGACATCACAGGGGCTATGTGACATCACAGCGGGGCTGTGTGAGGTCACTGGGTTGGTCACTCTGCCCCACCCCCCCTCACAGTTTTCCCAGAGAAGTCCAAAGCTGGTCATGCCCAGCAGGGTCCCCTGTCCCTCTGTATCCCCCTGTTCCACCTGGAGCCACAGCCTCTCTCAAGGATGTTCCATAAATCAACCCCAGAGCCTGACAGGGGGACAAAGGGTCAGGGCTGTGTGACCAGGACATCAAGGACGTGGATTATCCAGGCCACTGGGGCCTGATTTGGGTTCCCCAGGGCAGGAAAGATGTCTGGCAGCTGGAGCAGGGTGAGGGAAGGGCTTCCAAGGTGGGGCTGGAGCCCTTTGGCTGTGAGGAGAGGCTGAGGGAGCTGGGCTTGTCCAGTCCAGAGCAGGGAAGGCTGAGGGGCTCCTCATCCCAGCCTGGACTAGAGGAGACAAAATGAGTCAGGCTGGTTGCAGCATTTCCTCAACAACAAAATCATGATTCCCCCCTTCTCCATCCATCACTGACAATTTTGCAAATCAGGCATTTTTCAAGCTGCTTTAAGCGCACTCCAGTCAGAGAATCCTTGTAAAATACCTTAATTGCATTTACAGGTGTAACAGAATAATCTTTGTAAAAAATTGGATGCTGCTGGGACATCTCATATTGCTGAGGGAGGAGCTTTGCATGTTATTTTAATTGTATCATGTTTACATTTTTGTTATTTTTTATGTTTGCAATGAAGAAACATTTTCTGTGCCTCTGAGTCTCAGCAGTTCCTGACCCCCAAAGGACACAAACCTGATGAATTGTGGTTCCCACTGCAGTGCTGGCACTTGCACCTCCCTCCATCCCCACAGCAGAGCTCCCTTGTCCCAGAAAGACCCTGGCAATGCAGGGATGAAGGAAACAGGACAGGCTGTGGGGATCAGGGGCAGGACACAGCCAGGGATTTGGGGTGGTTGTGAGTCCAGGGCAGGAGCCGGCCCTTGGCCTTGGTGAATCTCATCCAATTGTCCTGGGCCCATGGCTCCAGCCTGTGCAGATCCCTCTGCAGAGCTTCCTGCCCTGCAGCACAGCCACACTCCCAGCCAGCTTGGGCTCACCTGGACACTGACTGAGGGTGCCCTCCATGGCCTCGTCCAGATCAGCAATAGAGAGATTGAACTGCCCTGGCCCCAGTCCTGATCCCTGGGGAGACTCCTGGATGGGGCTCCATTGCCCAGCACTCCTTGGACTGGACTTCTGTATTTATGGAGCTTTGCCTGCCTTTGATTTGTTTGCTGACAATGAATGAACATCCCTCTGTGTCTCAGGCAGCTCCTTCTCCAAGAAAAGCAGGTGGGAGTTGCTGCCAAGGAGCTGAAAGCTGCAGAGGCAGAGGCTGGGGTGGAAGAAGCTCAGATTTGCAGAAGGCTGCTCTGAGTCCTGGGGTGTGGATGAGGGAAATGGTGGGGTGGGGGTAGGGACAGAGTCTGATTGATTGTCACACATAAAGGGTTTTTATTTTCATATCTGTTCAGACTGCATGAGGAGGTGCTCAGGATCAGTATCAACTGGAGATTGTTGGTATCAATCTATAAATAGGAAAACAAAACTAATGAGGATTAATAAAACCCCTGTATTTTTTTTAATATAGTGTATTCTCTCTGAATACACTTCTGAAATCTGTATAATTAACCATAGAAGAATTAAAGACTTAAAATGAAATTATTCCCAGGGGTTTGTCTTGTTCAGGTGTTTGGAAATTTTAATGAGCCTTTGTCACTGAATTCCTGAACTGAAGAGCTGAAGACTGAACAAGCCTCTGGAGAACTAAAATTCATCAGGGAACCTCCATGCTGCTGAGGATCCATCCTCAGCAGAACAGGAATTAATAGATTCCAGGAGTTTCCAGGATGCTCAAGAGCTGTGAGCTCACTGATGCAGAAAGAAAACTCTCTTACCAGTTAAAGTTAGAAAGTGGTATGTTTATTACAATGGCAGGCACACCTGAAAGAAATCTCTCACAAGGATGTGCAAAGTACACAGGGCTCTTGCCTTCTTTTATCCACAAAAGTCTTACATATTCATATCATTACCCAGTACACCTGTACATATGCATTACTGAATCCCCCCTAGCCCCGCTTTGTATTACAATTAGCTCAAAGTCGTTTTACTCTTGGGCAGTTCCTTCCTTCAAATGGGTCGTTGGGTGTTTGAAATGGGTCAGTGGTCTCCTAATGATGAAGTCAGAGAGTCTTCCTCACCTTCAACTTTTTACCTTTGTCTTGTTGACAGGCTCTTTGGCCCTTTGGCCACAGTTCAAGGTCCCAACCTGGTTCTGGCTGGTTTTGGGGTCCAGGTGCAGTTATGGTTTCTTCACTATAACAATATCCCAACTGTCTGTCTTGACACAACAAAGTCAAGCAAGTGATTTATTGTCTTGGCTCTACTGGCTCAGCCACTCTCTACACTCCTTCTACTCTAATCATTATATGTATAGCTTCTATCCCTCAGCTAAGCTCTTAACCCTTTGATTTTTGCTTCCCTACTCTTTCCCATACCTCCAAATCAATAGTAAATAGTACTTTAACTAGCACACTCCCTGTCCCGAGTCCTATTGCCTCTTGTAAAGGTGCTTGTATGTTTTCTTTTGTTTTCTGGTCCAGGATGCTATAGGAATATTTGGGGGAAAATCCTCATCTGCACTATTTTCACTATCACTGTTAGGCAATGGGGGATATAATTTAGGGGTAAGTGAGGGAAGAGATGGCTCAGCTTGTTTCTTCCTTGAGGGAGCTGGAGTAGTGACAGGAGATAATGATCCCTTTGAATCTTCCCTTTCCTTTGACTTTTCAGGGGGTGGTCTGTACAGGTCAATTAGTTCCTGTTCTTGTGCCTCTTATTTGATAAACCTTATCAGAATGGGTACAGCATTGGTTTATTGAGCACAGACTGCAGCATCGCTTAGGATTCCCTCTATTAGCCTTTCTGTCCTTTTCAAGGGCCAATACCAAGGGATCAGAGCGGGGTCTGATGCTGCAATCTCTCTGCCACTCGGGATGATTCCTGAGAGAGAAAATCATATCTGCGTATGTCACCTCCTCCCATTTCTGTCCTCTCCTGCAATAAAACCTCATAGTCTAAAGTTCCAGCTGGTGACCATCTGAGACCTTCTCCCAGCTTATAAAGGGGCCATCATTGCATGCAAAATTCGATCAAACTTCACTTATTTTCAGTGTCCCCATCTCCTACTAACTCTTTCCAGTGTGTCAAAACACAGCCTAAAGGTCTAGCCTTAGAAATCTCCTTGCTTTGACTAGCACCCATTATCTCTTTCTTCTTGTGTTACCCTGCTTTCACCCAAATTTCTCTTCACACAGCCTCACTGTCCTTTTCCAATCTTCCCCCACACACACACCAAGTTGCAGGTAGTAAATGTGGTTTTCCACTCACAAACTTTAGAATATGGGGTTCAAAATCAGCTTGTTAGGATGCCTTGATTTACACTGAGGCATACATAGCCTTTACCATCTCTCAGAGGAAGAGTACTAACATTTTTCACAAGTCCTGCACTGTAAAAGTAACCACACAGAGTGCCAACCTCTGGAAGCCCCAAAAGCCTCATAACACCTGCACAGGCAAGCTATTCCACTTCTCCTCTCTTGAATGTCCAGACTCTTTCATGCAGGCTGTTCCCAGTCCAAAGCTACAAATTTCCCTGCTGAAGTTCTATATATTCCTTCCAGATGAACCTTATAATTTCCTCTTTCTATCCAGTAGTTCACTAGATTCACAAATTCCAATGATCCAGTCCAAACCAATGAGGGAGGAGGATTCCTTCTATTCTTCTAGCCATGATTTAAAATATCAAACCACCACAATATAAATCTGACAGTCCAGGAGTACAACCCCCTTATATTTTAAATTCCCAAGGGTCAGGGACACACCACTGCAGGATGGAAGTTCCTTTAATTTGTCTTGCCAGGCTTACACCATTCTTTCATCCTCTCTCAGCTGAGGGTAGTTCCCAGTCAAAAGCCAAATAAGAACAAGTTTGGCTTGAGTATACTCCTCCCAAAAATACCCTATTCTATTCTACCATCCTTACATTGGTCCAGTCCCCTTCTGTATTCAAAAACTCTTCTCGTTCAAGCTAAAACCATCTAGAAAGAGCTGCCTAGAAGACCGGGCTCCTTCAACTTGGGCTCGAGCTTCCACAGCCACGTCTATCAGCAAACTACAACAGCACAGCCAACAACATAGCCGGAGTAAACAACACAGGCAACACAAAATTACCGGTTTGCCGCATTTATAACTTTTGTCACAAGGTGGCAATCTTACTCCAAAATACACAATGACCAGCAGTGGCAGCAGACCGGTTCTGCCGAACACCAAGTGTTACAGGGAATCCCCCACAAACAAGAATTCCCCAAGCACAACCTGAATGCGAAAGTCAAAATCGCGGAGGGGAAGGGTAATCTTTATTAAGGGACAAAGTATTCACCTCTTGTCAACACAGCACACAGCATGCAGCAATTTTAAACGGTCACCCCCATCACTTTGCCCTTCTCCAGCCACTTGCCTTTTACTAAGTACTTCTCACCAATCACACACACAGTCACTCACAGGAGTGAGTGACCTGAGTCAGGACACAGTCAAAATAGCAATGATCACAATAGCAGCAACAAAAATAGCAGCAATAACAAGAGTTTGTCCAGTTTACCGGCAAAACTGCTGGTGGGTCCCCTGACACAACAAACCCTTTCTGTGGACACTGCACCCTCCTGATGCTTGCAAGCAAAACTGCACAGGCTTGTGCTGAGCACAGAATGTCTTTTGTGACTTATCAGCTGCCTTTTATCCACACGTGCACCTTACAGGCTACCTCACAAAATTTTAAACATTATGTTTTGTCTGCAGTCCAACAAAAGGTCTTGTCTGTCCCCACAATGAGCAGCTGGGGAGCGAAGGTCCCTCCAGGAAGGTCCCAGCAGTGCCAGAGATGACCACAGCCCGGAATGTTCTCACAGCCAAACAGAGGAGTCCTGCCACGGTCGTCATATTGATGCAGAAACAAAGACTCGCTAACCAGTTAAGTTAGAAAGTGGCATGTTTATTGCGATGGCAGATGCACCTGGGAGAAATCTCCTACAGGGATATGCAAAGTACACCGGGCTCTTGCCTTTTTTGATCCACAAAAATCTTAGACATTCATATAATTACCCAGTACATCTATACATGTGCATCACCTCACCTTGCCTAGCCCCACTTTGTATCAAAATTATCTCAAAGTGCTTTTATGCTTGCGCAGTTCTTTCTCTTATGAATGGATGTTCTATTTGTCCAATTAATAAAAAACCAAAATTAAATTTAGCAAATATTTATTATTAGCAGCAATTGTATATAAATGAATATAATAAAAAAATAATAAATGCATATATTTTTGTATATAAAAAATTGGCAGTGAGTAATTTAGTATAATTGAGATTCAAATAAAGCATAAGCTAAACTGACCCGGGGATACACCGACCAGGGGTACAGGTAGGGCCCTTCCTCCTGTACCAAATCAATCAGACTAAAATTCTCTTTTATGTAGTATATACTAATTCACATTAATACAGAATTTTCTGGAAAGCTCCTCCTAGTTTCTATTCCTAAAATTTACATCACTATGTTGTGTTGTGCGTGCTCCGCTGGTAGTTAGGGGTCTTTCTTCCTTTCGGGGCTCTTTATTTCTGATGAGGACTCTGGGACTTCTTTGTGTCTGTTGAGTGACCTTACAGGTAGCACAAGCACATTAAGCTTAGGGTTATATAATTAAGAATATGTTCCATAACAAGACTTATTCAGTGTCCAATGCCTAGAATCATCCCAATTTAACCAAAATAAAGGTCGAAACTTTTTATTTCTAGATGCTGTTATCCAACTTGCATTCTTCTTCTAATACTCCCACCGAACATCTGGAGAATCTGCTTTGTCCCCTTTTTTTTTTTTTTCCTTTTTGCTTTGAAACAATTGAGTACAGTTTTTTGATTGATATAAAGCAACAGTTTTGCTAATATAGTTACAATTTAGCTAGCAGGAATAATATTTATTACATTTCCTTCAAATGAGTCAGTGGGTTTTTTAGATGGGTCCGTGGTCTCCTAATGATGAAGTCAGGGAGTCTTCCTCACCTTCAACTTTTCACCTTTGTCTAGTTGCTAGGTTCTCAGGCCCCTTGGCCATACTTCAAACACCCAGCCTGGTTCTGGCTGGTTTTGGGGTCCAAGTACAGTAACGGTTTTTTCACCTTAACAATATCTCAACCACCTATCCTGACACGACAAAGTCAAGCAAGTGATTTATCGAATAAGCTCTTCTGGCTCAGCCACTAATTATTAGCTTGCTACATTGCTTCTACTCTGATCATTGTACGTATAACTTCTATTCCTTAGCTAAGCTCTCAACCCTTTGGTTTTTGCTGCATAAAGATGATTCTGTGATAGATACAAACACAATCAAGGTGTATCAGGATGATCTGCCTGGAGTGTGGTGAGAACAGCTTGAAAAATGCCCTATTTGCAAAGCTTTCAGTGGTGGATGGAGAAAGGGAGGTCATGCTGCTTTTGATGTTGAGGAAATGCTGTAACCACCCTGACTCACTTAAACTCCTCCTGTCTTTTCTGAGATGAGGAACCCCTCAGCCTTCCCTGCTCCAGGCTGGACAAGCCCAGCTCCCTCAGCCTCTCCTCAGAGCCAAAGGGCTCCAGCCCCACCTTGGAGGCCCTTCCCTCACCCTGCTCCAGCTGCCAGACATCTTTCCTGCCCTGGGGAACCCAAACCAGGCCCCATGGACCTGGATAATCCATGTCCTTGATGTCCTGGTCACAAAGCCCTGGCCCCTTGTCCCCGTGTCAGGCTCTGGGGGTTGATTTGTGGAACGTCCTTGTGGCCCAGGTGGAATGGGGGGAACCCAGGGGGACAGGGGACCCTGCTGGGCATGAACAGCTTTGGACTTCTCTGGGGCAACTGCTAGGGGAGGCTGGGGCAGTGTGACTGTTGCCCAATGCCCAAACAAAACACAAACTAACAGAGTTAGTTTATGGGTGCTTTATTCAAGGGCCCGGGGAAACCTGTGGACTAGCGTCCAAAATCAGGATCCCGCCATTCCCTTTTTCGTCAGGTTTTTTATACCCTTTTACAAAGTGGTCTACGTGCAGAGGTACACATTTTTCAAGACAATACAGATACATAAATCTTGTAGATATTATTCCTAAAAGTCATAAATTCTACATGCTTGTCTACTCCAAACTGTAGGCCACCCCCCTTAATCCCCCTTGCTTGTCTTCCCACCACCAGAACCCTTTATCATTGATTATACATTAACCTTTATCGTTTATTATTTCATCATGTTCTGCATGCTCTACTAGATCCTTTAATTATTAGTTTGTAGTTCTTAGTACATTCCCAGGCCTGTTTCCCAGGCCTATTTCCCAGGGCCTGCTTGTGAACTGCTGCTTTCTAAGCCTTAGCATAACTACTGCTATTGCTACATCTACATTAATTCTTTTTCTCGTTGTTTCGGTATCATGACCAGTCAGGGTCACCTCCTGCAGGTGGAACTGGAGGCACTGCAGGTCAGGGAGAGCCACTCTGTGTCTGGAATGCTCAGCAGATGCTCAGCTCGGGCAGCTCCTGCAGCCCCAGGGCCAGCCCTGCTGCCCAGCACAGCAGCAGAGAGTTGGCCCCGGGACTCCTCAGGCAGCTGCTGCTGGCCCAGGGACAGGGCAGCCTCTTGCCAGGGTTCCTCTGCACCCCAGGGGCTTCTGCTCTGCTCCTGGCACATGCCAGCTGCCCACAGAGCCTGTGCCAGGGGAACACGTCTGTGCTGCCCTGAGCAGCCATTGCTGCAGCCCCTGCCCTGCTCCCAGAGCCCCAAGCTGGGGCTGCTGCTCTGCAGAGCACAGAGGCTGTGCTGCCCCAGCCCTGGGCTGCCTCTGCTGGGCTCTGCTGCTCAGCCTGGGACACAGAGGCAGCTGGTCATTGTTTCTAACTAACAGAATTCCCTTAATTAATAATAAGGCTCCATTGGTTATTGATTTCTCCCTCTTTAAGATAATTCCTAACATTTGTAATCATTTTATCAACTCTATTAGCAACTTTTTCTCAGACAGGGTCAAGGTGGGAACTTCAGGGTCTAGGGCGACATTTCTGGTACACATTCGGAGCAGTTTTGGGTCTGGTGAATGAATTTAGAAGGAAGTCTTGGCTTCAGAGTGGCACTTGGGGTTCCAGGGGTGCCCTTGGAGGTCAGGGAGGGGAATCTGGGACTGCTCAGGGTCCGGGCGGGCACTTAGTGGGCTCTAACGGGGCTCTGTGGGGCGCGGGGGATGATGGGAGTTGTAGGCACAGGTATTATACTGTTTAAAGGGGCTGCGGAGCATCATGGGAGCTCTAGGTGCAGCTGCAGTGTCTCTCTGGGAGGCGCGGGGCATGATGGGGGATGAAGTCTCAGCTGGAATGGCGTTTTACTGGAACCATGGAGCATGATGGGTGCTGAAGTCCCGGAAGTGCATCTTGCGGAGAGTTTGGGGTCTGGGAGGGCACTTCGGGGACACTTTTGCCTCTGAACGGCGACTTGAGGTCTTCAGGGGGGAACATATACAGTTCGGGACAGCTTGGAGGGATTTTGGGGAACTCTAACCGGGCTCTTTAGGGCACGGGTCACGGCAGGAATTTTAGGCGGCTGACTGGGTTATGAGGTGCTCTGAGCTTACGGGGGATGGCAGGAGATGAATTCCCAGAAGTGGCTGTAACGGGCATCTGTGGGGTTGGGAGCATTCAGGGGATCCTTGGACACTTTTGTGGGAGCGTCCTGAATGGGCATTGAGAGGGCACGTAAGGAACCTGGAGAGCCTGGGGGACACTTACAGGGCAAGTGGGGGGATACCGGGGGGTCTGTCGAGCACAGGGCATGATGGGCGTTGTAGTCCCGTCTGCAATGGGGCTCCATCAGGCCGTGGGGCTTGATGGGAGTTAGAGGCAGAAAGGAAAGATGGCGCCGACTCCAGCCACCACCCCCGAAGCACCGATCCCCAGCGCTGTACCTGCTTGGTCACACCTTGGGCTGGCACACACCTGAGGAGTGTGTCTTTTTGTAATGGGGACAAAATTATAAGTTTTAGATTGTTTTAAGAAAAAAAAAAAAAGGAAAACTTCTCTTTCCCTGAGTACAGCAGCTCTCCAAGCAAAGCAGGTCCCAGGTGAATGAGGACAGACAGGATGGGGTTGAGGAATGTGGGGCAAGGTTGTCCACATTGCATCAGACCTCAAGGCACAGCTTCTCTGAGCAGGCCAGACCTCCTGAGGAGAGACTGTGGATCAATATCTATCACTGAATGCTGCAGTCACCTCTGCTCCAAAGAGAACAGGAATAAAATGCATCCTTTAAAATGGGAATCTGTATTTCTCAGAAGCTCTTTGAAATATTTCTCCATAACTATCATAGGAAACCTTCCTTATGAATTGCACCAGACCAGACGGAAATCAAGGCAGAGCCATGGCTTGTTAGGAAACCTCTCAAGAACTCCAAGTGAGAATCAAACTCCAAAGTTTCTTGGAAGTTTTAATGGGTCCCAGGGAGGAACACGAGTGAGAAAGTGTCCCCAAGCCTCAATCAGAGCAGAGAACTGGAGGCAGAGATGACAGGTGGGGACAAAGAGAAATTGTCAGCCATGAAGGGTCTTGATTTTCATATTTATTCAGACTGCATGAGAAGGTGCAGGGGGTCAATATCAATTGGACATTGCTGGTATCAATCTATAAATATGCAAAAGAAAACTTATCAGGACAAAACACTTCTCTCTGCAATGCTTTCACTATAATATGCAGTACATTCACTTTGTTTACACTTCTGAAATCTACCTAATTAACCAGAGAAGAATTGAAAATTTAAATTATTCCTGGGGGCATTTATTGTTTGAGTGTTTTGAAGAAATGTTTATGAGCCTTTGTCACTGAATTCCCAGACTGAAGAGCTCAAGAAAGAAGAGTTCAATTTTAAGTTTGTTGTGGATTTAGCCTTGGCCAAATTGCCAGTGCATCCACTAGAATTATTTACTCATTTCCTGCTGTGAGATAGGATTAGGAGGAAGGCAAATCAGGCTCAAACTTTAAAGGGTACAAAGAAAGTATGGGGAAAAAAACCACCTCAGAATAAAACTTTCAGAACACAACTCTTTCCTCCACAACTTTTTTCTTTCATACTGATAACGTACAGAAACACATCAGTCAGTTTACCATCTCTAAAAATAGCTATTCACCAATTTCCTTGGGTGAGGAGAACTTCAATCCATGGAGATTTCTCCACAAGAAAAGTTTTCTCCTGGCCTCTATGTCACAGTGAATCAGCCATTCAGGAGATTGTAAGTGGGATCACGGTGTAGAAATCCCTTCCTTGACTTACAGTTCTCCCAAAACTAATTGTGAGGACAATATCAGCTTATGGGGCACGCTTTAAAGATTATAATAGTTCAAACAAAAGCTCTGTTCATCTTTGAAAACAGAGTTCTTTCTTCTTTTCTTCCTGTGGGGCAGGAGGGATCTTCATCTCTCTCCTCTCTATTCAAACTTCTCATGGGATCACAGCCATTTCAACATCTTTCTTTAGCAAATGCCTCTGCTCATGTCTGCAGTTATAACATTTCATCCACCCAATAATGCATTTTC